>CAUHTR010001595.1:0-74690 GCA_959609185.1 Schmidtea polychroa | reverse complement strand
AAGTCCAGCATGGAATAAACCGATTACAGAGGTTAATCCTGCGGTAGGAGTAGCAGAGTTTATGCAGCTATACCAGTTCAATGACGGTTCCTACATAGAAAAGGACACCATATTCTTCCTAATTGAACTAGACGAGGTAGGACCCACAATAGAAATACGATAGGCGGATAGAAGGAAACTGTAAATATTTTGTAAAAAACAATGTAAAGTAATTATGTAAAGTAATTATAAAGCTACTATATAAAGTAAAATAATTCACCAAAACCACAAAAATTAGAAAAAGGAAAATGCAAAAGGAAATGATGAAATTTATTATAGATGAGTAATCAAGAGAAACCGAACATCCGAAAGAAAACGATCACAATGAGAGAAGAAGAGGACGATACGCCATCTAGAGAAAGAACGAGAGATGTAGAAGTCAGCAAAACGAAACCAAGCGGTTTCGCGTATTACCAAAGAATGGGAAATGATTATAGTTTAGTACATGGGAATTTGAAACAGGGAGATAAGGAACAATTCAGATGCGAGAACCAGAGATACCGGTCATTTGAACACCAGACCATTTTCACCAAGGAACAGAGCCGAGCGCTGGCACTCAACGGATTTTTCTTCTCCGGAAAACCAGAGATACCCGATCAAGTAACGTGTCGTTTCTGTAAAGGGAAATTAGCAGAATGGAAAAAAGGAGAACACCCAAAGGAGGAACATCGGAAACGATTTCCAACTTGCCCGTTCGTACTGGGATTTGATGTACACAACAAACCAGAAATCAAATACGAAGCCTTGGAGAAATTGAAAACTGAAGACGAAAAAGGAGGGAAAATGAGCATCGCGATAACCAGAATCGTTGATGAATATGTTCCAACTTGTGAAGGGGAATTCCTCACGCAAATAGCGGATAATAGAATGAAAACATTCGGAGAGGATACGAGAGGACCTGAACTAGCAATAAGAGGATTCTACCTAACAGAAAAGCAAATACTCAAGTGTGAAAGATGCGAAAGCCAACAGAGATTACCGGAAGAAGGCATACCAGAAATTAGACATCAAGCATGGTGCCTATATCACAACGAACAAGAAACCGAATATCCGGAAGTACTAGTAACAGAAGAAGAGGTTGACGAAGTTGTAGACAAGCCTAACATGTGCAGAGCGTTGAAAGCAGCCGGAATAGGCACGACAAGGGCAAAGAACATGATTAGAGAGAGATTACAGAAAAACATACATATACCAACAACAACGTACGATATGATCAGAGCGATAACTCAGTATAGGGAAAAACCTGAAACAAAAATAAAAGAAGAATCAATGGTCAAAGCAGCTATCTTACGAGATATCAAATGTACTATGTGTTGGGAGAGGAGTGTAGAAGTTATTCATATGCCATGCGGACATTTGATCGCGTGTGCCACGTGTAGTAGGAAAATAAAGGAATGTCCTATGTGTAGACAGAGGATTGCGCAGCGAATCAAAGGATTTCGCTACGCCGATCAATAACGAAAATTAAAATTCCGTGTATAAAGTGTAGATAATAAATGTATGAAATAATAGTGGTAGTAATAGTGTAATTATTTAGACAATGAATAAAGAATCACAAACCTATGTGGAAACCGAGATGCAACAACTCGAACAGTACAAATCCATCATACAAACATACGAAGCAGAAAGAGTAAAGAGAGAAATAGAAATGTACAAAACCATGTATGAGAAAAAGCAACAAGAGTTAGAAGTAGAGAAGGCGGAAGCACTAGCAGCAAAAGAGAAGTGGATGAAACAGGTAGAAGAATTAACCGAGGATGTGAGAAATACATCAACATACCAAGAATTGGAGGAAGAGCTCTCGAATTTACGAACTCAGCGGATTATGGAGATAGTTGGGTTATGCGGAGAGATAATAATGCAGAAGGCACAAATTAGAGAAGCAAAGGAGCAATACGAGGAGGAACAGCGTAAAATGGAACGAATAAAACTACAAGCGCAACAATGGAAACGAAAATACGAAACCCTCCAAACGAGGCAGAATGATAGTCACGAACATCAAATACGAAATTACAAGGCCGAACTAGAAGAAGCAAAGAACCAATGCGCAATGATGAAAGAAAAATGGGAAAGATGCAAAAGGACCCTAAGCGAAGTCAGGGGACAAGGGAGGAGAACACCACATAGAGAACCAATCGTTAAAAATAACGTATTAGAGCGAATTAACACACAAATAAAGATACAAGCTCAGAAATGGAAGTATAAATACCTAGGAAGTCAAACCCAAGTGCTCTATTGGAAAATCAGTAGCAAGGAACAACTGAGATTACGAAAAGCAGACCAAGAATTTTACGAAACAAGGGCTACACAGCGAGAAGAAGAGGAAGTAGAGTGGAGAAAACGACAGCAGAAATTTGAGGAAACCGAAAAGTGTCTCAAGCATCAAGCCCGAAAATGGAAAAAGAATTGGAAAGAGACTAAAGAGGAGTTAAGACAGTTACCAATGAAACTGATTGAAAGAGACGAATTTAAAATGTGGGAAACGATAGAAAACCAAAAAGATGAGATCAGCCGATTGAGTAGAGAACATAGAATCAAGACGCGGACCAGCGACGGTAGACGGAGAGTCATAAAGAAACAGACTCGAGAGATAAGAAGGTATGAATATCAGGAAAGGAGATGGGAACAACAACTGACAGGCCAAGATCAACAGATCCGACAATTACAAACAGAGGTAGAGGAAGCCAAGCAAGAGATGAACGGATATAAAGGTATGTACACCCAAAGGGATGTGAATTGGAAGCATCAGATTGCGCTTAATGCGAAATGTAAAGAGGAGTGCGATAAGGCAATTCAACAAGCCAAACAGGAAACCGAGATAATAAAACGATGCTTCGAAGAAAATGAAGCGAATCTGAGAGCAGAAATCGAGAAGTTGAAAAGGCTTGAAAAAACCCAACGATTGGAAGAGGAATTGGATGAGATGATAGAAAACGAAAGTAGATTAACGTTTCTGTTGGATGAAGAAATAAACATCTCAACGGAATTGCGGGAGGAAGTAGATCGGTTAAGGAGACAACCACCAATATTATTAATGCCACTCTACCCGTTCCCGTTGCAAGTGCCACAGCCTGCCGAAGTCACAACAGATGAAGGCTTCGAAGAAAATAACGAACAAAATAACGCAACATGGATTTAGTCGAAGAGAGAGGTTGCCTGTAAATAAGAATGATTTAAAAAAAAAAAAAAAAAAAAAAAAAAAAAAAAAAAAATCATAAAACCAAAACCAAATAAAAATTACAAAACCAAAAATTCAGAATAAAAAGAAGACGAAAGGAAATATGACATGTATATATTTTGTAGATATGAATTATTTAAAAGAAAGAGAATCAACGAGTAACGAAAGAAGGTCAGGCGACCAACCTGAACAAAGCCAGAATGTGATACCAATCAAACAAGAACCGATGAAATATTATAGTAATAAATGGAGAGTCAGCAAGAAGTTGTTCAAAACAAAAATTGCAAATCAAAATGTAGAGATTACGAGATTGAGACAGCATATTGTTCAATCAAGACGATTAATAAACACTGTCAAGCAAGAAATTTTGAGGGAAATAAATGAATCGAAACTAAAAGAGACGGAAAATAAAAACCTGAGACAAGAGATAGTAGAGTTGAGAGCTCAGGCAGTAATCGAAGATTATTGGAAATCAGAAACAAGGAAGTTGAAAAAGATTGTGAATATCGACCAAGTTTATATCGAACAATTGGAAGCACAATACGCTTATGCAAAAACGAGAATGCGAGAAAGTAAAAAGGTCGACAAGAGAAACGCAAGACTCAAGGAGGAGATCAAGGAACAAAGAGAGGAAACAGAAAAGCAATGGAAGTTGAAAGAAAATTACCGGAGAATCTTAAATCAAAAACGACGAAGCATGCAAGCATTGCAGACGGCAATAACCATCAAGCAGAGAAAATGGAAAAGTAATAGAGAAGCAATTGCAAGAAATACCAAAATTAAAAAGACAGTTGATAGCAACGCAACTCGAAGTAATAAGACTGAACGAGTTGAGCAAAAGACGAGCACCTGAACCTCCCGTAAAATTAAGGGATGAGGTCGGTGGCTCCCAATAAATGAGATAAAATAACTGTGTAAATAAATTGTAAATAAAGCCAAGTAATTAGTATTAACGTATATGTATATGTAAAGATGAGAAGCCTAATCGTGGTAATAATTATAATGACAATGCCCCGAATCCTACAAGCTGAAGAATCAATGATTAAATGCCGGAAAGAATACCCATACCGAAGAGAAGATAGCACATGTGGTAGCTTTAAATCAATCTGCGAAAAACCCAATGAGGAATGCGAACAAATCAAGTTGCAATGTTCGCAATGTCCGCCAACAACTGAAAGACCGACGGAAGTACAAATGGCTCAGACAATAAAAACAATCTTAGAACAAGAAATGAAAGTTATCAGAACCCAGATAGCAACATTAGCCAAACAATTTCAAAGTCAGAAATCAAAGAAAGAATCCCAAACAGATCCAGCCGCAATGAGAATGATGGTAATAATATTAGAGGAAATAAAACAACAAGTAAGAGCGACCGCCAATGGACGTTCAAGCAATTGCGAAATAGTAGTAAAATCTTTAGAGGAAATGAAAGGAAAAATAACTTCCATCATCAAAGAGGAACCCAGGATTAAAAATGAGGTAACAAAAACCCTGAAAGAAATGACAAAAGAAGTCCTAACCACCATAAACAAAAACCCAATGAACTCCGAGAAGATGATTAAAACCCTGGAGGAAATAAAGAAAGCTGTCACCTCGGAAGAAAACAAAGTCAACAAACCCGAAAAATCAGAAATTACAGATACGACCCAATTGAGAGAAATGATAAACAAACCCAGAGTAATAGAACCGAGAGAGTCTGAATCTCTCACTATATTGATCCTATTAGCGGCGAGCCTAATGATAAACATCACCGTACTGAGCCTGATTGCACTCAAACCCAATTCCAGCAAAGAAAGAAACAAAACCCTCAAACTAAAAGAACAATCAAGAAGTATTCGTATCCCAATGGAAGAACAGCTGGTCCAAACAACGAACCAACCAAGATACTTCAAATCTTCCCCAAACATTGAAACCAGAGCCGTCATCGAGACGAGATCCCGAACAACAGAGTTCTATTAATATGACATCATGACAGTAAAAACATTTCACGACATTATAAACGATAAATCATCCTGATCGAACAATTGATTTCAAAGACTGAGACTACGATTAATGACATTGATTCCTGAGCATGATAATTTTATTTTTATGTGGACCGACCTCGGTCGTTCTTTTTCTTCATCTTTCAACCCATCTGTAAAGTGTAGTGTAATAGTAGCATTTTTATGTATGTGGGTATTGAGGTCACGACCCTGTAGCTCGTGGACCCAATTTGCATGTAGGCACTTGTAATATAGTGCAAGTATTCTGAAAATTAATCTTATTCATCTTTTGATTTAAATTGCGGGTCGCAATTTTATGGGCCCCCGAGTGTTTTATGTTGGGCTAGAACTGATTCCTAGACCCAAAATACTGATTGTGACTGAAACGTGTAGGTACACAGCAAGTAAAAAGCACCAAGTATAGTTAAATATTAAAAGCTACACCAAATAAACAATAGTAATTAAAGGAAAAACAACAAAAACCTAAAACACAGAAATTAAATAAAATTCATACAGAAGCAAGAAGTTATATAAAATTTAACCCAAAAATAGCCAAATAAACATAGAATTACAAAAAAGCAAACTCGAGTAACTTAAAAGATGGTAAAAATAGCAAAAAATTCCAGAAAAACCCAGAACATTCTATAAAAATGGCGATGGCCATCATAAAAACTATCTTAAACAATAAAATTTAGAAAAATAAATAAATTATTATTAAAAATAAAATTTCTTAAAAAGAAATTCGTAAAATATCAGGTAAAAATAAAAATTAAATTAAAAGTAAAATAGAATGTTCTGGAACCGTTCCAAATCCATCATGGACGTAAAATTAATAAAAAATAATTAGAAAATAAAAATTTAAAAATAAAAACAAAAATTATAGCACTAAAATTTCCATTAAAAATAGCAAAATTACAAAATAGAAACTTCTGGAATAAAAAGAATTCGAGTTTGTTTTAATGCATCAATACATACACGTGTACAAAATAGGTATATATACCGACGCATTTTAGTCACAATCAATCATTTTGTTTATGCCAAAATTTTTGTCATTGAAATCGGAAAATCTTAGTAAGTGTCTTTGATTGATATTTGATGTTAGAGTAATTGATCATTATTGACAATTTTCGATCTTAATTGTTTTAAATTTTTTTTTTCTCTTTATTTTATCATGCTCATTTATCCGTGAATGTAAGAAGGATCAGCGGCGTATTAATACGTTTACGTCTCCGATCAGCCCTACATTCGGGAGAACATAAAATCTACTGCAATCAGCTCACATGGAAACATGCAATATATCCTATATAGTTTTTTTGTGTTCGGTCATCGGAGGTCGGCCACTTCATGGTTCTACCAGGGAGTTGTGTCGATAAAACCCCTCCGCTATGGCTCATATATTTATTTATTGGTCGACAGAAATGTTTCGGCTTAACAAAACAGTAGGGCTTGTCGTAGCGGTCACAGTGAGGCCGTGTAAGCAAGCATTCTTCCCGAGTTCAAATGCACTACATAATTAAAATCCACACTAAAAATCTCACACATCGTTTTACCTTAGGATCATAATTGAGTAGAGCTCAGACCTAAATTAAACACTTGTAGTCGGTTGAACATCATTAAAACTGCGTTATGGTTATATGTTTGTCGAACCTCATTGATATATATGTAAATACAATTCTTAATAGTAGTATAACCTTTCTTAAGAGTAAATTCATAATTTTTCGTAAAGAAGTTCGGCAAACATGAGGCATAAGAGTAATTATGAGCTTACTACTAAAACTTATAATTCAATGTTGTAGTTTGTGATTAGCGAAATGCTCCCAAGAAATTGGAATGACGATTTTAATTTATAAATATAAAATTTTAACAGTACTAAACTTCTGAATCATAAGAATAATTTTATATCATCCGAAGGTTATAATGTAAGAGTAGGTGATACCCAGAATGTATAAAGGATAATCTCATATAAACCCTAGAAATGTCAGGAATACAGGTACCGAACCCATCAAACGCAAAATGATTATATGTTAAACTTACGGATAGTTAGTAATATTAATCCGAACGTAAGAATGAAGGGAGCGCATATTATCTCTATATCGTTTCATGAGTAAACTAACTTTTAGCGACATCGATAAATTGGTTCATTAAATGAGAGTCAAATAGAAAACCGAATTAAAAACTTAATCAAATATTTCCACTTACCCTATTTAAGAAAATTAATAACTTCCAATGAATACAATACAAAATTTGTATTATTAAATAAGAACAATGGATGATAAAATATATAGTTGATCATTCCCATGATTTTATTCAGATATCCGAAATAAATTTCAAACGACTAGACATAGAATAATTGAATTAACAAAATATCATGACCCTATCAAATAAAATCAATATAAAGGCTGCACATATATATAAGAAATCAATTTGTTTTTGTCAGGAATTGGACTATTGTTGTGAGGCAGAGCCCATCTCCACCATAATTATTATCGTAGACTCTATTTACCAAATAAATACTCTTCCTTTTGAAACGTTTGGTTCCAATGATAATCACAAAAATACCGAGTTCTACATTTAACAGATCAATTCTCGGCGATTTCGACACCCGGTGGATCCCTGAAGTTGTAAATTTCCAATTCGGATCTCCGTCCGTTGAAAGGCATGCAAAGGTTAAGACCACTATATCACAAGCCACATAGATAATGCGGAAGTTATAATTGAGCATTTGGATTTTCTCCAAGAATATCAACAAAAATGTTAGAATCACGTATTTGGTCCAATACATTGGGCATTTGCATTTCTTCTCTGAAAACGTTACGTCGACAGGAGTAGCTGCATAAACCAATCAGAATTAGACAAGTAGAACTGTCTCCATGACATTAGCTATGAGTTGAGAAATCGTTGACAGAATTGCCAAGAAAACATACAACCGCGACTGCCATGAGTAACCGCATGCTTATACGCACACCCGGCTGAATCAGTAGATTTTATGCTCTTTAAATTATCGATTGTTAGAGCTTTCCAAACTGCACGAAATATGCAACTGAAAGGCCTATCAATCGTACCAATGAACAGGTGGGTATAATTAAGCGGTTTTTATTCACTTTTAATTTCTACATTAACAATAAACTTTTGACAATAATGTTGTTCAAGCTTCTGATTTAATAAGAAATTGTTATATTCTTACAATCCTTAATTTATTTAATAACCACATTTATTATGTATTTATTAATTACATAATAAGAATGTCAATTACTAAAACCTTCGTTGGTATTGAATAATTTGTGATGTCGAAATACCGAAAACATCTTTACCATCTTTCTATAATTGGTATAATAACATTTTAAATTATCTAAAAGCGAATATAAGAGTAGATGATATTTATAGAGAGTGAAGCATCACTTTGCATAGGCTTTGGGAATGGAAGGAATAAATAGGCCCCACTCCTCAAATACCAGAGTAATCACCTGTTAGACTTAGTTACAAATAGTGTTAATCTGAACGTAGTGGGTATTAATTCTATGTTATCCTATAGGTAAAATCACATTTAACTACTAATTGTATAAAATTTACTAAATGAAAATTAGCTGGAATTAAACTTTTTTTTTGTTTGTTTGTTTGGTCTGAAATTATTGCGAGTATATACATGCGTTGCCCACACAGTACGAATTACATCTTTAGTCTGGTCCGCAATGGATAGGGGCTATACAATTGTGATACAGTCCTAAATAAAGAAATATTCGGGGAAAGAAAATTAAGAGGATAAATGTATTTACCTCAAGTAACAACGTATCCTGGGAGAAGAGTTTAGTATGTGTTGGAAGTACGAATGTGTCCGAACCTGCGATTTTTTTTTTCTTCGTTTACCTTAAAGATAATGTTATATTTCAAGTAGAAATGTCACAATCAGATGAATCCAACAGCGAATACGCCTACGAACAAATGATCACGCGGCTCAGGATCCGATATATTTGGCAGCAGATCCACAGGTGGAGCCAGGGACGGGATTTAGACTGTTCCGACCAGGTCATTCGAAGTGGCCCAGAACCCAATGCCCCGGTGTGGGTGAAAACGGAGGCAACCAATAATGACCTGTTTGAAGCCCGCGACCAAGCGGCCTACGAAGTAGAAGAGGCCCAGAGGCGGTTGAAGAGCTTGGAACTCCAGCTCAAGGCCAAAGTGATGGGAGTAACTCCGGAGGAACTGGAGGAGATAGACACCCCCCCACGAAAACGAGGGAGGCCACGAAAAAACCGGATCTGATCCGTCGATTAAAAGGAATTATGCGATCGGTCGGGCCTTGTGACCTTGCAATGTAGTGAATACATTTGTTTTACCGACCTCGTGACATCATATTGTGCTTAATATATTTGTTTATCGTGTTTACGACATGTAATCATTTTTATTATTAAACTTTTATGCATCCTACTGTAACTGATACAATTTTTATTATTAAATTTTCATATCGTAAATCTCGTTATTCATAGGATAATAACTTATTTTTCTTTTTGGGAGGTCATCTCTTATTACCCATGACATAACAAACCAAAATTTTTTTTTTTTCTCTCTTCCGTTACTGGGTTTTGGGAAATTCATTACTCTTATGTGCATAAAGACGAAAGGCGAAGTTTAACGCCATTTCCTTTCAGTGTACCAGTTACTGGAAAACCTTCGAAAAGATCGAGAACAGGCACAACAGCAGTCCGAGCATCTCCGAAGTCGAGTGGAAAAGCTAAAAATCAAGTGCCGAGAGCTCGAAGGCACTTGGTTTAGTCCGGCCGAAATGAAGAAACGGACGACCCACATCGTACAGCTTCAAACTCAGGCGGAACAAGACCAATTGGAGATCCGAGCGCTGAAGTTGCAAGTACGCTCACTCGAGAGTAGATTAAATGAAAATTACATCCAAGACGCGCTCCGAGAACAGATTCGCCCACTCCCGGTGGAGCTGGAAAAAATATACCCCCCAGTCCAGGCAAGTAAGCCGAAACGGAAACGGCTGGGGCGGAACGCTCGAGATCGATTGAAGAGGGCCTGGCTGGCCGAGCAAGCAAGATCGAAGGAGCCGACAGCCAATCCACGACCTGAAGAAGAGTTGAGAGTGTGACCCTCCTGGATTAAAGCCAACGCTGTAATACTGTGTCGATTAAATAAATGTCTGATGGATGTATGAATTAATTTTGTGATGGCCTAGAACAATGCGGTAGACATACTAGAGTTTGGGAAAACAATCGCGATAAGGGACCAAAATAAATCGGACACTTGCCTTCTATCGGCCGTCCGTGGACCCACTGAGTACTTGACAATTATAGTGCTTTGAAGGCGCTCACTTTTTGCAAGTACTCAACCCCTTGGTACAGTACCAACGTTGATTGCTCAACGGGTACCAAGAGGAACGTAATGTTGTATTCTGGGTTACGCTGGTAACAGCACTTAAACCTTCGACCACCTGTAACCCACCAATATAAAAGAATACACTCATGTATGTGTGTAAGGGAATTCAAAATTACCCGCATTCCAATTGGATATAGTGGCAGTACTATCAAAATCAGTATAAATACCAGTAGTGGGGATATATCCCTAACGACCACAGGCCTCCCACTGTTTTCATCTTTTATGGCCATTTTGCCCCTAAAAATTCTCAAAAAACGCTAAAAACCCTTAAAAACGCACATTTTTTATTTTCCTCTATTTCGCAAGATTTAAAAAATATGGAATTAATGCAACAAAACCGAAAAAAAACACCGATAAAGCTATGAAAAACGTAAATCAGCCTGCGGTCGTTAGGGATATATCCCCACTACTTGCAGGTCTACAGGTCTCGGGTCTCGGTGATTGTTGTCTCGCAATCCTGCGGTCTCGGTGAATACAGGTCTTGGTGAATACAGGTCTTGGTAATATAAAAATAAAAAAATAAAAATAAAAAAATAAAAAAATAAAAAAATAAAAATCTGAAAATAGAAAACATAGGATCCAATAAAAAAATTTATTCTAAAAATGAACTGTAATATTTGCAATAAAGTTTTTAAAAATAAAACAGGATTAATGTCCCACTGTAAGTCGAAGGCTCACTTACTAAAAGAAAATAATCTTAATGACACAAATTCTAAACTCTGTCCTAAATGTAAAGGAAGATATCTGCATTCAGGATATAATAAACATTTTGAAAATTGTATCGGAAAACTTAGAGAAGTATTTACATGCCCTCATTGCAACTTTTCAACAAAAATGAATTTCTACTATTTAAAACATTTAAAAGAACACATAAAAGAAACTAATGAAAGACATTCTGAAGGGCATTCTGACGACGACGAGGAAGAATGTCATTCAGAAGGAGAACCTGATCATCTTGAAAGAGAAAAATACAACTGGGACAATTTTAATCACATAGATGAATTTAAATTAAAAATTAATGGACCTGCAACCCCTGGAGAATACATAAAGAGAAATAAAAAAAATATAAAAGATTCTTTCTGTGAAGCTTTAAAAAATTATAAAGCATCAAGGTATAATGTTATAAAATATAAAATCACAATAAAAGCAAAATACTGGAGAGGACCGGTAGGCCAAGGACCAGAAAACACAATTCCTTTAGATGTTGAAATCCCAATGCCTTTTAAATATTTATTTTCAACTAGAGGATTTAATAAAAGCATCAAAGAAATAATTCAAGCAGTAGAAGCAAAACAAGAAGAGGTTGAAAATGAATTAGGAGATTCAAACTTAGTATTTCATAGCTTCCAATCTTTAGTAATTGATTACTGGAGGGGATTACCACCTAATCCTAAATCCTATATTCCTACACCCTTTAAATCTAGAAATGTTATAAACGTACAGAATAAGGATAACAAATGTTTCATGTGGTCAATACTTGCACATTTACATCCTCAAGCTGAAAACCCTCAAAGAGTTTCAAAATACAAAGAATATGAAAATGAATTAATATTCCCCAAGGGATTCACGCATCCAATGAAACTAGAAGACATTCCAGAATTTGAAAGACTAAATAATCTTAAACTTAATATTTATGAACATGTTAAAGGATGGGGACATGGATACAGAGATATTATTCCAATTTATATTTCTGACTATGAGATACAGGGCCTAGGAGACAGGGAGATATATCTTTTAATCTTGGAACATGAAAATAATCAACATTATATTTTAATAAAAAACTTTCAAGCCTTTACATCTCCAGAGAATCCAACTTGTGGAGGCGGAACATGTAAAAGATGTCTTCATTATTCAACAACTAAAAACTCCATGATTAAGCATGCAAGATTTTGTGAAAAGGATTCACCAGCTTTAATTAGAATGCCTACAGATCCCAGGATGCATTTTAAAAACTTTTCAAATTTACTACAAACAGTAGGAGTTGTCTACGGAGACTTTGAATCTATAAATCATAAACAAGATCTAGTTATGCAATATTTAAAAATAATAGAAAAATATAAACTCATGGATGCATGGAAAGCCTCTAAACAGAAGGAGAAGCCAACAAGGTTAAAGGCCTTTCTAAGAAAAAATAATAAACCTAATAGTGTTAAAAAAACTAAACAATTACCATCTGCCTATAAATTATTATTTAAAAGTAATTATCCTGAACTCATAGAATCTAGAGAATATGCATTTCAAGGAACCTCAGAAGATGTCTTGGATCATTTTACTACAAGTATAAATGATCTAGAACATGAAATATTTAAAGCATTAAAAACAAAGTACCCTCAAAATATTTCAGAGCAACAATTAGAAGAATATAAAAATACTTTCAACTGCTGGATGTGCAAACAAGGGTTTGGGGAATCCAATTCTGGAAGTCATTCTGATGGAGAATCCAATCCTGGAACTAACGATAAGGTTATAGATCACGATCATTTAAAAAAGGAAAATAATTATCGAGGAGCAGCCCATAAAAACTGCAATCTTAATTGTCATACTCCTAAATTTGTACCAGTTATATTTCATAATCTTTTTGGTTATGACCTACATCTATTTATAAAGCATCTAGCAGCAAATGCCAAAAACTCTTTCAAGGTTATAGGACTTACAAAGGAAAAATATAAATCAGTTGAATATGGGAAATTAAAATTTATAGATTCCTTAAACTTCCTACAAATGTCTTTAGATGGCATAGCAAAAACATTAAGGCCAGAAGACTTTAAAATCACTCGGGACTTTTTGGAAAAAAATAATATACCAGAAGAAGAATTTCCTACATGCCTAGCGAAAGGAATCTATCCCTATGACTACGTTGATTCATTTGAAAAATTAAAGGAAACAAGTCTGCCAGAGAAAGAGGCCTTTTATTCACTACTTTCAAAATCTGGGATTACAGATCAGGAATATTCCCGAGCAAATAAAATGTTTCACCTGTTTGACTGTAAAACCTTGGGAGATTATACAAGCACCTACCTGTCCCTAGATGTTTACATCCTAGCAGATTGCTTTGAAGAATTTACAAAGTCTTTTGTTCTTAAACCTTATAATTATATAACAGCTCCTTCCTTAGCTTGGGATACCATGTTATATACCATTTGGACTTCAGATCTTCCAGAATCTGATAAAATTATAGATCTTTTAACCGAGCAAGACATGTTTAATCAAATTAAAACAAACATTAGAGGAGGAGTATCCTCAGTAATGGGGAATAGGGAAATAAAAGCTAGAAATGCAATAACTAATAGTAGAATGCTTTCAAAGACCTCTGAGCCTTATAAAAAACTTAACAATGAGGAACTAGAAGAAGTATTAGAAGGAATGAAGAATCCTTTGTTTATACTTTATATAGATGCAACAGCTTTATATTCAGGAATTATGACTCAGTATTTACCAATGAGTGACTTTCATGAAATATACTCCTCAGGCCTTGTGCACTCCGTAGAAGAAGAAGAATCCTTAAAGACTCTTATAAAAGAAATACGTGCAACCCCTAAAGATTCTCCAATAGGATACTTTATAGAATGTGACCTCGAATATCCTGAGGATATAAAATCAGGAACAAGACACTTCCCTTTAGCCCCTATAAGAAGAAAGATTAATATCCAAGAACTTTCATCCTGGCAAATCTCACAGGATAAACCGCCAACAATGAAACTTCTTTGTGATCAAACAGATCGAGAATATTATCTCTGTCACTATAGACTCCTGCAGTTTTATCTTTCACAAGGAATGAAATTAAAAAAAGTTCATAGTGTTATAAGATTTAAACAGAGAGCATTCATGAAGACCTTTATCGAGGAGAACATTCGTTGTAGAAACATTGCAAAAAGACAAGGTAACCTTTTAAAAGACAATGGTTATAAACTTTTAAACAACTCAGTCTTTGGCAAGACCATGGAGAATATAGATTGGCAGACCTTTATATTCTCAAGTTTTTAATCCTATATGTTTAGAACTTAAATATTTTAATACTGATCCTGAATATATAAAAGGTCTAAGTGATAAAGAATTTAAAGATCATAAAGAGGTTCTAAAAACTAATTTCGAAAAGTTAACATCAGATTCTATCAAATGATTTTTTTCTTTTAAAAATGTCAACAATTAATTTAAGAGTGACAACATCAACCTTTTGAAGGGCAATAAATTTTTTTATGTATGATTCTTTAGCCACTTCTCTCGTTTAATTTTTTTAGAATATTCATTAGTTATAACATTAGCACTTTTTAATCTATTAATATTATTTTTAATATCTTGTATTATTTGATTTGATTTCATTATTTCATCATCAGTTAAGATTCCATCTTCCAAAGCTTTTAATTGAAATAAAAATAATTTAGAGATTCCTAATTCTATTGATAAACAAACTTCACGATATAAACTTTTCTTTTTAGAAGTATAAGATAATGAAACTATTTCAGTCAAGAAACCATCAGCTACAGAAATACTTCCAAGTATTACAGGTGCTATTGTTAAAATTGGTAAAGTTATAGGTAAAATAACTGTTAATATTGCAGATGTAAATCCTAAAGAATAACCTATAATTTTTAAAACTGTATTCCCTTTATTCCATCTATTTTTAACCTTTTTATAATGCTTTAATAAATCTTGTAAATGTAAGGTTTCTGATTTAAATTCTTTTACTCTCATAATTTCAAGTTCTGTGGGAGCCGATGCCTTGGAACCTTTGTGACCTTCGGAATAATATCCTGATGATCTCAATTCTGGATAAATTTTTTCTTCTCTTACTTCTTCCATCTTTTGGACTTTGTCCATTTTAATAATTAAAAAAATAAGACTTTATTCTTCTGAGCACCATCTGGTACCAATACTCGGATATCAAAAGAAACTCTTGTTGAGAGGATATCTTTATACAATTCTCTCAATGCTTTACGAACTTCATCAACATCAACCTTTTTTTCATAAAATATTAAATCTATATATTGTACAAGTGTGCTTTTAAAAATAATATTCTTACTTTTAACTTTATGTAGTCCATGTGAATAAGTATTAACATACCAATCTCCGTGTGGTAAATCATAACTAGTCATTATAACATCACCCTTTTCAAGCTTACTATTATAATCACATTTCACAAACCATTTCATTCTTTCATTATCATCATCAAACAAAAAGAAATAAGGATCAATAATCTTTACAACCATAAAAACACCCCATTCTTTACTGTTTGTTGTTATTAAACTTGGTTCTATAAAATGTTTATATGTATGGGGTAATAATGTTTTATTCTGTTCTAATTCAGCAGCTCTTTTTCTAATACTATGTGTGGTGTTAATGTGTGTTGTATGAGATTCTAATTTGACAAGTCTTTTATTAAATGATGTAATCATCTCATTTATTATATTATATATTGTATTAAATTTAGTATTCATAATTTATTTATCTTTAGAGTTTAATATGGTAGTATTTAACTTTACAACTTGTTCAGTTAACAGACTTTGTAACTTGTCAAATTTATCATTAAATCGTTGTTCGATATTATTAAGCTTTGATTCCATTGAATCCATTTTTGTTGTTAATGAACTTTCAATTTTTGTTGTTGTTAAATCAGTATAATTTTTAACACCATCAACATATTTTTTATTAACTGCATCAGCTTCATCAGTTGGAAAAGATAATTCTTTTATCTTGTGTCCATTTAAAACTAAATCACCCTTCATTGAATCACCTCTTTCATTAATATATTTATTTTCTGTTAAAGTTAATATTTCTTCTGTATTAAACCCTGTTTTTATTGTTCCACCACCTCTATTACATGGAATATAAGAACTCATTTATTAATAATTTAAAATGACATGTGGAACTTCGTATTCAAACCTGTTTCAAATGTAAATACATTGAAATCTCTTCTCCATTAAAATCAATCAATTCTCCTTCTTGATTAAGAATTTTAAAATTAATATCCATTATATATTTTCTACATAAAGGTAAATAATTTGGAGGATTCATTCTTTCAACTATTTTATATCCCATAGGAACTGTGTTTGAGGGAAAGGAATATAAAACATTTGTTTGTTTACCATTATTATAAGAACCAGTTATACAATCGCAATGAATATTTATTGTGTTTGTATTTATTATTTTTATAATATTTTCTGATGTTATATTCTCAACTACAGGTGTGATATAATGGTTTCGTGTAAATCCTAAAATTGTTCTAAAGAAACTATTATTTTGAAAATGAACTCCTATATTCTCTAAAGTCATTATACATTTTGAAGTTGGTAAATCCATTTTAATTTTAATGACTCCATTTGTTTTTTTAGAAAGTATATTATTTAAATCTTTTATCTCATAAGCTCCGGGTTCGATTGTTATTATAATCTTATCTGTAGATTTTGGGCTTATATAATAAAATATGTTATTATCTTTAGTTATATTAAAAATAGTATTATAAGCACAAAACCATAATAGTCCTAATTCATAATTTAAATTTTGATCTAATTTAATTGAATCTTGAAAGTTTATAGTAAAGTCTGATTCTTTTGAATTTATAGATAAAGTTCTTGAATATTTATCTGACATTATGTTTACCATTTTTTTTAAATTATCTTCCGGAAGGTTGCGAAGCTCCATTTTCATAGTATAGATTTTAAATCATTATAAATTTCTTGGATTAAGGAAGTGAAACCTTCTCCTTTGGATTTATTCAATCTATACGAAACATATAAGCTTAAAATACCACATATTTTAGTATTATTAGGTTGAACTTGTAAAGAATTAAAAGTGTAGTCCGAGAGATAGTCTTCAACTTCTTTAGTGGGTTTAATCCCAAAAGAATCAAAGTATATAGATTTATTATATATACAAACCCAATGAGATCCTTTTTCATTTGAATTTTGATAATTTATAATGATATTCTTTGGAGTGTCTTCTTTCAGACTCGACAATTCATCATTCATTAATATTTTTATTTTTAAATTTAAATAATCTGCATAATCTTTTAAATCAAAATTTGTTTTTGTATTTATTCCAAATGTTTTTAAAAAATCTAATATTGAAGGAGTCATTTTATATTTTATAACTTCGTATTTATAACTTCGTATACTTATTAAATTTATCTTTTGAAATTATTCCTTGTTTTAATAATTCTTTAGAAATCTTTAAAATATCAGAATCTAAATTATTATGTCCTGCTTTTTTAGCTGCTAATAGTTTTCTGAATTCAATAAAAAGATTGATTGGGTTTATCTCCTTACCCTTTCCCTAACCCTGACCCTGGCCCTCTCCTTCTGTGACAATATAACCCCTTTCATTTTTATTTAAATATTTCTTTAAATCTTGAATATGTTTTGCTTTAGCACTACCATGTACTAATTCTATTAAATTTAAATATTTTTTAATTTCTAGAAGATCAACATTCTCTGAGGGATATCCACAAACTAATCCATAAAAATCATCTGTAAATTCAAAATCTAGGTGTTTAGTATTATAAACATTTTGTGAATGAATACGTGATTTATTTTCTGAATTTAAATATAACAGAAAGTCATGTTTATTAATTGTTATTATTTGATATCCTTCAACATTAATATTAAATGTAGGTTTAATTGTTTTACTTAAACTCACATTAATTTTAGGATCAAGTATAAGAGGTTTTATATTTAAATCTTCCAACCATGGTAATTCTTTTAAATCTTGTTTATCTTCCAACTCTTTAAATTTTAAAACTTCTAACTCTTTTATGGCTTTAATTGTTGGTCCTTGTTGTTGTTGGATTACCTCATTTAATATTATAGATTCAGCGTGTTGAGTTGTATCTTTTTTATTATATTTATCTTGTTCTGATTGTAATTTTTTTAAAAGTGCTAATCTTTCTTCATATACCATTTTAATGGTATTAAAAATGGTATCATTTTGGTAAAGGATCCGTTGGAAAGGGTTTCAAGTATAAACCTTTGCCCTGGCCCTTCCCATTTTTAGTTTTACAAAGGCATCCATTTTTAAAGATTTACATATTTTTTTTAAATCATCTTTATCTTTTGAAGATAAAGATTCAGATGTAGAAATTTGATTTTTTAAAAAATCATTTAAACCACGACCTTTATAAGGATCAAGATAAAGACCTTTCCCTCCCTTCATTTTCTCGATTTCAGTTTGTAGTTTTTCTTTTTCTAGGTCTGTCTTTTGAGATTCTTTAGCTTTTTGAACTGTAGTTGCAATTCCTCCAGCTATTCCAGCAGCACCTGATAGTCCGGCAATGATTGCAGGTATTAAACCCGCCAGAGGAAGAATCCCTCCTTCCTTTAGTTTTTCTTTAACTTGTTCTTTTACATGTTTTCCAATAAAATATTTTTTACCAGAGATTACTACTGATTTATTTTTATTTGAATTTATTAATTCTTGCAAAGATTCCTCTGTAGGGTTTTGTGTTGTCATTTTATAATAAATAAAAATGGATACTTGGAAACCAATTTTAAATAGACATAAATCTAAATTTAATAATAAAGTATTTCCTGATAATTTTAGATGCTTAATTATTGGATCTTCTGGGTGTGGAAAGAATGTTCTTCTTATGAGAATGTTATTAGAAGATGGTTTTTTGGATTATAATAATTTAATCTTTTATTCTACAACCATTAACCAACCGGAATTACAACTTTTGAAATGTGGATTTGAAAATAAATTAACTAAAAAAGCTATAATTGATATTTTTAAAAATCAACATACATATCCCGAAGAGGTTTTTCATCCTTGTGATATGGTTGATTGGTACAAGGAAAAGATTTTAGAATCAGATATTAGTAATAAAAATGATTATATAGGGGATGGAATCCAGATCTTATTCTCTAATAAACCTGAAGATGTTTTACATTGTGATTTACTTCCTAAAGATAAAAAGAATCTAGTTATATTTGATGATGTTGTTAATATGAAAAATCAAGAGATTCAAAAGAGTTACTTTACACGAGGTCGACATAATAATTGTAATGTTATTTATATATCTCAAACATATTATGCTTTAGATAAAAACTCTATAAGAAATAATTCTAATTGTTTTATATTTTTTAAATTAGACAAGCGTGATAAGAATATGATTTATAATGATTTATTTTCAAATGTTGAACCTGATAAGAATATGTTTGATATGTTTGTTGATAATCATTGGAAAGAAAAATATAATTATATTTATTTGGATAGAGAAGAAGCTGAAATATGGAAAAGTTTGTTTTAGGGCTTGTCGACTTAAAATCTGTTTTCTGTAACTCATTATTATAAAATCTACCTAATATTTTTTCATTATTTAAATCAATGATGCTATATGTTATTGGAGTTGTATAATGTATTTTATTTATAATAAAAATTTCATTTGTCCATTTTGCTGTGAATCCTTTTTCAAATTTATTTTTATATTTAAATATTCTTACTCGGTCACCAATTTTAAACTTTGGTTTTATAGGGGTTGTATCAACAATAACATCATTTTCAATATTTACCACTTTAATGGTTTCAGGCTTCATGGAAGCATTTAAAGGTGTTGATTTTATAGAACTATGTACATCATTATTATATTCATTTACAATCTTTTGTAACAATTCATTGTTCCATTTTTGTTTTCCAATAGCAGTAAAATATTTCCACATTTTATTTTTTAATGTTCTATTTAATCTTTCAACCACAACTGCTTTTCCTTCGTTTTCTGTTGAATATAATTTAATATCATTTTCATTTAAAAACTTTGTAAAAACTTTGTTATAAAATTCTGTTCCTTTATCACACCATAAATATTTTGGAATTCTTTGATGTTGTTCAAATATATTTTCAAATGCTTCTGTAATAGAATATCCTGTTTTATTTTCTAAACATCTTGCAAAAGCAAATCTTGTATATAAATCTATTACTGTTAAAATTATTTTATATTTTTCAGGGTCTGATGATTTGGGCATAAAGACTAAATCTGCAGACCATGTTTGATCTTTTTCATGTACTTGAACTTTTAAATATTTTTTATTTTTTCTAAATTCATGGTGTAATTCGTTGGCATATTTTATTTCTGATTCTGTTGGGGTTTGTAAACTAGTCTTGGCTGTACTCTCGAGGGATCTTTCAATCTCTGCTTGTTCGATAATCTTTTTATTAGCAACATCTTTTGCTTTCCTAGGGAAGGGGTGTCCAAGTCTTGCACCCATGGTGATCGGACTGTGTCCTAAGCCTATGAAAATCTTACCTTTCATTGCTAATTTAACTAGAGCTCTTTGAATCTTTTCTTGGGTTGATGGATTTTGTATATTATTTAAATCATGTATTAAATTCACATCTGCAACATGTCTATCTCTAAGATTTGTTGAATTGTAAGCAATATCATGTTTTAAAGCTGCTTGGTCGATTCTATTTATTGGTTCTTCTCCTTGTTTAGGATTATTATTTTCATCTAATCTAATATCTAATCTTGTTCCTGGTCCAGTATAATTGTGACGGAATAAATGTCTTTCACCTGGATATTTTTCTGTAGTAAAAGGTTTTAATATTGTAGATGTTGTTTTTGAAGATTGTAGGTCGCCTCCTGTAATATCAACTCTCGTATGTTTTTTAGTTTTGAGATGACTTGCTTTGTGATGTCTTGTAACTTGACAATTACAAGTTTCGCATGTCCAATATTTACTCATTTTAAAAGTTTTTTTATGGGGGAATCTACTTATGAAGAATCTCCCCTAACATTTTCAATAATTGAAATCTTTCCACCATATAATTTCATTTCTATTTTCTTTTCTTCTAATATTAATGTATATACTTTAGCTTTAAAATTAGAATCCTTTGTTATATGAAGTGTAACATCAACATTATTTATAGCTAGGCGATCATCTTGGTCTGATACATTTATACAAAATATAGAATATAAATTTTTGAAATCTTCTAAACTTAATTGCGGTTCAACTTTGAAATCATAACATGTTTCAATATAATTTAGATATGGGAATATGTTTTCATTATTTTCAATATTAAATTCCATTCTATTTATTGGATAATAAGAACTATTTAATTGAATTTGGATTGTTTTTAAATTATCATTTCCAATCTTTTGAATAAACAAGTTGTTATTTTTTTGAAATGATGGATCTGTTTCTTTGAATCCAATCAAGATATATCTTGGTCGGTATGCTAAATTTGCTACCTTTATAGAATATGTTGAACCCTCTGTCATACTAAATTCACTACAGATTCTATTTAAATAATTTACATTTATAGACTTGTTGGAATTTAATCTTTCAAGGAGTTTGATTTCAGAATGTGGATTTAATGTCCATTCAGGTATATGCAATTCAAGTGTTGATAATTTTAATTTAGCTTTTGTATCTGCAGCTCCATAGAACAATCTTTTATCACCTTCTAGTCTATTACAGATGAGTTCTATAAAAACATTATGGAGCACCCGGTTATAGTTTTGAAGGAATCCGAACAAGTGTTTTAATTCAAAATAACCTTCAAATTTTTTCAACTTATAAAGTTCAACTCTTTTATAGTAAGCATAATTTATATCTAAACCATCTTTATCTAAATCCCCTTTATTAACATCAGGAATCCAACCTGTTAATTCACCATATTCGTTTTTATAATCACAACCAGTTAAAATAAAATTTAACATTGTAGAATATACTCCTGGATACAAAACAGTTTCAATTTCTGATGATCCTAGTTTTAATCTCATGTTGGAGAATAAATTTGGAAAGAAATTATTTTCTAGGGTTATATCTTTGTTTGCTTCAATTTCTAATTCAATTTTATAATATAATTTGGCATTACAAATATCTATTGGGTTTGATGTTTGAAGAGATTGAAAAACTATATCACCCCTACGATTTAAGTTTGCAATAGATCCTGAAGTTGGCGAGATTTTTAAAATATCATTTTTCTTGATTTCATGAGTAAATTCTTTATTATAATCAAGATTTAATTTATTTTTTTCTTGAATTTTAAGATTTATATTATTCATTTTTATAATAAAAATTTAAAAAATGATAAAATTCCGAACTCCGATAGCGCAGTGGGCTAGACTGGCACAGTGGTTCAAATGGATAGCGGTTCAAATCCTAACTACGGTTAGTTTTTTTTTAACATAAAATAATATTAAAAATTTGAAAATAATATTGAAAATGGTGTGGGTATCTTAGATTTATATTTATTTTATTTATTTTTATTTTATTTTATTTATTTTATTTTATTTTTTTATTAATTAAAAATTTAAAAAATGACAAAAATCCGAACTCCGATAGCGCAGTGGGAATAGACTGGCACAGTGGTTCAAATGCTAGCGGTTCAAATCACGTCTGAGGTTAGTTTTTTTTTCAACATAAAATAATATTAAAAATTTGAAAATAATATTGAAAATAATTTTTGAAAATAAATATTAAAAAAATATATAGTGTGGGTATCTTAGGAAATAAATCTTGTTTATTTTATTTATTTATTAATTAATTAATTTTTAAACATAAATATGAAAAAAAAAATATTGAAACGGGTGATGGTGGCGAACCGGTAATTATCGCCACCAGTCTTTCGAACACCCCCGGATCGATTCTATAATGTGCACATTTATTTCTTGGTTGTTTTCGGACCTCTTTCGGATTCGCTTTCGAATTCATTTGTACTTTCGAGCAGCACACTTAAAACGCCGATGAAATCGACTTCGTGAGCGAGAAGCGAATAATAAGGTGTGCTGCTATTATCGAATTGATTCTGATATATAAGTCTGGCCAGCTTGTATATTGGAAGAGATTTGATAAACGAAAGAGGTTGAAATAAAAAAAAAAAAAATGATCCGGATCAAAAAAAACTGTTGAGAGGACAGTGAAAAAAAAAAAAAAAAATACCACTGTCCTCTCAGAGCAGTTTTACTATTTTCATAAAATTTTTTATTCTTCAAGATTAAGATTTATAAAATTATAAATTAGTCAAATAGCAACTTGCTAGTTGACATCCTCAAGTAGTGTGTTTATATCCCTAACGACCGCAAGCCGACAAACGTTTTTCATAGTTTTATCAGTATTTTTCTCCGTTTTATAGCCTTAAATCCATATTTCTTAAATCTTGCGAAATAAAGCAAAATAAAAAATATGCGTTTTTAAGGGTTTTTAGTGTTTTTTTTATACGTTTTTGGGGTAAAATGGCCATAAAACATGAAAACAGTGGGAGGCTTGTGGTCGTTAGGGATATATCCCCACTATCAAAATCAGTATAAATACCGATAGAAAATTCAGTTAAACTTAACTTTTGATGAAACTTTAGACATAATTTTTTGTTGTTAACTTGCTCTCAGTTTTCGGTTTATGCCATTGAGGTAGGTTTATTGTGTATACATTAATTTTTAATGTTTAAGTAAATAAATTTTTCACATCGGATTTAATTTTTTTGTTGTTCTTTTTATTATCATTTTCTAAATTTTAACCGAGTAAATTTGTTATGATCTTTAGAATTTGTGAATGGACTGAGAGTTACGCCACGTCATGTGCATTGGGTACTAACTGTCCTTTACCAAAGGGACGGGGTAATGTTTCAGACATCCGTCAGTAGAGATTCAGAGAAGTGTCCCACGAGGGGCCCGCCTGAGTCAACAACTGATACCCTATTATTGAATGTAGCGAATTTGGTTGATTATAGTAAAAAGGAAGTAGATTTTGAGTAAAAATAGACAATTTAGGTCAGAAATAGAAATATGGGTAGATCCCTGCTAAAATATTTGAAGAGCAAACCGAAAAACCTCGATTACTCTAGAAAACATAGAACAACATTCATGAACTGGGAAATAAGGGCGAAAGTAACATTGAATAACATCCAATACAAGTGACTTAAGACCTTGTATTGGCAGTCCAGAACCAAAAAATGAAAATACAACGAGGAGTAGTTTTAGCATTGGAGCTCACCCGCTCATTGTTTTTCAGCCATTGTGTATATCACCAACATGGTTGTTACCATGGGTACGCAAGTGGTATAAAGTACAATAATCATGAAAGCGTTTTGGAAGGAGTCGATTCAAAATCCATAAGTAACCTTAGCACATTTAAATGACAAACCCATAAGCTCCAACAATTTATGTTTTTAATTATCGACTCACTTTTGAGAAATACATTTTAATGATTTTAATTTATGATATTTTATTTTATATAATTAATTTGAAATCTTATGCCACAACTAAAATTGTTTTCGATTTGCATTAAAATTGATTAAATTTTATCAATGAAAATGTTACTGAATATTGTTTTTTTTCATAGTTATGAAATCATAAATCAACAACAATTTTGTATTTAGTACAGTACTGTCAGTACAGATGAGTATTCTAAGACAAGTCATTGTGACGACTCTATATCTGCAAATCGGTCAATGAGTTTGTCAACATACCTAACTTTTGCCTGTAAGGCTTCAATGCTCAACAAGCCTTAACCACTAAGGCGTTCTTGACATATCGAATTACGAAGATAATTTTTGATGAACTGAAGTTTCGAAAATGACCTTTTTGTTGTGCATTTATTAATTTAAATATTTAATTTTTTCATGCTTGAAATTGGCCCTCTTTTGCCTGAACCGCTCGCAGTTGCGGGCCTATATTTACGTTACTGATTTATCCCAATATATTTTGCATATATATTATCCTATATTTGTCAGGAATTATACGATAATCTTCAGTCAAAACAAAAGCCATTGAATTAATAATGAAATAATTATAAAACCAAAGTGCATGCTGTACTAAGTTCATGACTTTTGTTTAGCTGGATTCTTTTGATGTTTAGTCACAATAATGAAGACTAGTTTACTAACACTTTCTAACGACTATGCCAAAAATTTATGGTATTTCGTATAAATTTTAATGACCAATATTTATGAAAAAACTAAAAAACTTGTTTATTTTAAGTAAATAAGTTTTCCATGTTATTTCGGAATTTAAATTTTGTATTTAGAAGATTTTATTCTAAAATGATTAAGGTATTTTTAAATTGTTAAAAAAGTGTAATTAAATATTATGAAGGAAGGTGATAAGTTACCCTCTGTTAAGTTACACGAAAATAATCCAAAAGAACTTGTTGATATATCTTCATTATTTTCCGGAAAGAAAGGAATAATTTTTGGAGTACCAGGTGCATTTACTCCAGGTTGTAGTAAAACTCATTTGCCTGGATATGTGACTGATTTTGACAAATTCAAGTCAAAGGGAATAGCACTAATTGCATGTGTATCAGTAAATGATGCTTTTGTTATGAATGCATGGGGGGATGTAAATAAAGTTTCTGGAAAGGTGTGATTAGCTATTTATATATTTTAACTCATTTCGGTCAGATAAAAATGTTAGCAGATCCGAGAGCAGAGTTTACACGGGCTATAGGGTTAGAAGTCGATTTGACAGAAGCCTTGGGTTCAGTTAGATCTAAAAGGTAATTAAATTTAAAAACTACGCACGCATGAATCTTTTCTAGATATTCAATGTTAATTAATGACGGGAAAGTTGAAAAATTATTTATAGAACCTGACGGAACTGGATTGACATGCAGCCTTTCAAGCAATATCCTTAATGCTCTTTAAAGTTCTCTAGTTATTGAAAATATTATCATTGTTATAAATTAAGAAATATTAATAGTTGTGTGAATATTGTTTTATTTTTAATGATAGTTAATAAAAATATTTTGATACTGTTTTTAAATTAGTATATCGAGTGAAGTGATCTTTTAATAAGAATTGATTCTCTAATTATATAATATTCTAAAAATTTATTTTTAAGAATTTACACTAGTATTTATAGAAATACATGACAATGTATCAATAAGAATTTGGATGCTTTAAATTTATTTCAAAGAAATTTTTCATTTATACCAAAAATCAATCATCGGTATTAGAATAATAATACCAAATTGAAAACTTGTTGATTGATTTAAATAGTTGCCGAACTAATTTGAAAATTAATATATTAAAACAAAATCTCAGTTAAAATTTTACTTAATTAAATCAAACGTTTAATGTAAAAATATTTATATTTTTTTTAGTAAAATGAGACAGTGTGCAATAGATGTCTATTTGAATGCTCTGAGAAATGCTGTATAACTTCATCTATATCATTGTCTATATCGTCACTTTGAACAATCTAAAATCAAAAATAGAAGCATAATCAAATTTAATAATCAAAATGTCAACCATAGAAACTAAATCACATATCAAAAATGCTCCTAGAGTCGCTTCTTCGTGGTTATCTTGAATATCAATATTTATAATGTGAACAGGACGGTGACCTATTTTGTTATCTCTGTTCTCCAAACCTAAACGGCGATAATTTACCTAAACTCAATAGCATCTTACATCTAAACTAACATTCTAAAACAACGTCATATACTCTTTCCTCTACAGTAACAATTACATCAAAAAGTTCAGTCGAATCCTGAAATCTTTCAGGCTTAGATTTTATCCGGCGATTACGTTCAAGCATATTTAATACCCCATTTTGGGTATATCTAATGGAAAATACTAATACCAGTTTAGCAAAAATATAATATACAATGCTTTATCTCGTTTAGATAATTCGTCAAACATATGATCATATGTTGTTTCAAATGAAAAAATGTTCGGTTCATTTTGACTAGGTCCTGGTAGTTTGACTTGTGATCCAATACCAAATGATTTTACAAGATAGCCTTTTTTGCTAAAAGGAAATTGAACAGAAATTTTTCAAAATTACAGAAAAGTACTTGAGAAAATGATGTGCTTCCATGCTTCTATTTTGATTACTAGAACAAACAACAGCAATTTTAATATCAGATGACATGTCTCAGTTTACAAAATTCAACTAGTTTACAAATTTTAAAAAGTATGTTTAAAACCACAAATAAAGATATATTTAAACAAGGCGTTTGAAATTTGTCCAAATAAATAATTAATAATAAATATAATATCATAGTGTAATGTTAATGCATTGTTTATTTATTAATGTTATTATTTTTATGGTATAAACAACGAATAATGATAATGGTTTTTTTGTTGCAAATATTACGCCCATATAACAAAAGGAATTTCAATCTTTTACAAACATTCCAATAATAATTTAAAGTTTAGTTTACAATAGAGAAAAAAGAATCAAAATTTAGTTCAAAATATCAATAAAAAATTCTAAAAATATTTTATAAATTTACGAAGAATATACAAGATAATCAAGAATTACGAAGTTAATAAGTACCAGAGTTCTTAGAATTTTATTGTATATTCCAAACATAATCTCAATTGAAAGTTTAAATAGATGATTATAAGTTAAATCTGAATTGAAAATATTACCACACTAAAAGCATTATATTATTTTTTTCTGAGTTGATTAAAATTATTGTTAAATTTAAGTCATTTAGCTACACAAGCACGCTGATATACACTCGGTGCTAGTGGATAAGATTTTCTAGAATGTACTGGGTTGGGAAGTAGAAACGACCTACTTACGATTTCGAAACTACCACATATAAAATTGCCTGTTGCCTCCTGTTATCAAAAGATGATCTCTGTTTTTTGAACTGCAAATACTGTGGAGCGCCTCATTTTTTTGGGTTTTCACCATTATTCGCATCTCTCCGGAGCTAAGAACGAATTCTTTTAATACACCCACACCTACACTGCAAGTTACCTTACGGTAGCGACTACATTGACGTTGAAAGTTTAGTGTGTAAGTTGATTAATCGAAGGAAAATGAAAAGAATTAATCAATGTTATATTAAATATATTTTAATATTCCTTTTAAAATGGTTCATTCAATGGCTATTCTTTACAAATTTGTTACAGGAGAAAAAGAAATTAATTTAGTTCGAAATTGCAATCTAACCAAATAAAATCAACAGTCATATGCATTCTTTATTGGGTTTGATTGCTTTCTCAATAACTTGAATGGATTTGGGATTTGTATTGAAATGAGTAAGGCTGAGAAATTGGTTTATTTACTTTGTTCAGCATAAATGTTGTCCATGTACTTGTTAGGACCTATTCGATAATTCTCACCGGGCTGTAAATATTGAAAATGAGTCTGCCCCTGCTATCCAACAATACTGATTCATCTACCTCAGTGAATCGTATTGTCAATACTTATAAAAAGTTCTTTTTAGAATTATTATGATTGTTGCAAAATTATCTCACAAATATTCTTTCAAAGCTCTAAAAACACAACACCAAGATAGAATCCCCCAGGAATCTAAACCTGCAATCCATATAGAAATTTTTATTCATTTTAGAAACACTTTACAAAATCCAATTGCTTCGTCACTTGGTATTTCATATTTCTCCTCATCCATTCAACATAGTTATATGGGTTTTCCCTTTATTTCTGTGGATTCATTATTTAACGCACCGATGATTTACATTCAGTTAAGAGAGAACCTGACTGGAACTATGGTTTCAGATCCTGTGAGAAAATCTCATATTGCCACCTTTTTCGGCAATATGATTTCTTTTATATAGTAAAATTTTAAACATACTTTGAATGCTAAGTAAAATAATACAATTTTATTTATTGTATAAAATGATGATTGCTTGGTAGCAGCATTTATTATTTAAAACAATAAAATGATAATTTTATTAATTTTATTTATTGTAATTAAATTCACAAAAATGTACACATTTTATTTTTCGGTGACTCGTAACTGCGACATCTATTTTGTAATAGAAGAAGTATTTAGTACAGGTGTCTATACAATTATTAGAACTCGCCCGCGTCTTGAACGAACATGTAAAACCCCGTAAGTATATAAAATGTTCGTCCGTCTATGTCACGGGCACGTATTTAAGTGGTTAATTTATGTAATTCTAATTTAAAAGTTATTGTGAAAATAAAGCTTTTCTAGCTTTCATTCGCAAAAATTGTAATTCTTCAATATTTAAATCATTTTCAATGTTTCTTTTAATTGAAATAGTAGCCAGATTGTTCAGTATATCTTGACTCATGCTAGATCTTTAAAATAATTTTTTATAATTTTGAAAAGCTTCTCTCTTCCCATGAAACTGTAATAGTCAATCCCTAATGCAACTGAAACATTTGCATACATTTCATTATTTTAATACAAAATTTAAAAACTTTTCTGATCCAAAATCTTCGGAAAACTGAAAGGAAAGAGACTTGAGTTCAAAGTGTAATTCTGCTCATGAAATATCAGTTTTAGCTCGTTCAATTGGTTTGGTTTCCAAACCTTCACAACAAATTTTAAAATTTTCATCCAGCATCGAAGACAAGTTTTTGATGGTAAATACAACTATGAATGGTTCACTTCCAGCTTGAAAAGCTTCAAATCGATCTTTTAATAATTTTATGGCACATTCAGACATCTTAATGAAAACATTTTGCTTGCATTCTTTGGACATAAAATTTGTTCTACAATTTCAGACACGTTTCTTTCCGACAATTTCTTTTTCTTATCCAACGGAATTTGTGGGAAAACAATTTCTACTTTCAAAATACAAGCAAGTTCTTGTGCTTGTAAAATAATTGAATCAAATTTATTTTGGTTGTAACTTTCCTTCAAGAAAATCACTGTATTTTCCAGTGACTTTGAAACCTCCGTAATATTCATTGAAATTGTTTGTTTGACAAATTACTTTTAAATAATATTATAAGAACTTTTTTCAATTTTCACCACTGATTTCTTTTGATTGATTTCTTTGACATTGTATTTTTAAATAATAATTCATACCAAATCATCATCGAACGTAGCGAATTGAAACTTGTGATTTTTAAAGCAGTTGATTCTGCTGTAATTTTCACAAGTGATACAAGTGTTGATTTAGTTGCATCTTGGAGTGCTTCATAAATTTTTGGCAGTTCAAAGTAAAGAGTTTCTTCAGAATTGATATGAATTTCCCATCTGGTATCGCTTATGAACATTTTGATAGTAAAATAACCCATCTTCTATTGTTGAAGAAAAGAAATTATAAATTCATTTATTATGTTGAAGAAAAAGGCAATTTGGTGTGAACACTTCAATGAATCAACCACTAATACATTTAAAGTGACTGCAACATTGAATATAAAATTCTTGAGAGTTTTTATTCAGAATATGAGCTTAACCGGCCTTCCTAACACCTGTCATATTCTCACCGTTATCATTACTTTGGACTCTGATGTTTTCAAATGATAAGTTATAGTTTCCTAGAGAATCAATAATTGTCTTTGTTAATTCAATTCCTGTTGAACATTCCATCAAGTGGAATAAAAGAAAACTTTCATGTATATTAGATGTTACTAGAACATCTTCTAAGTTGTTTTGAAAAACATTTTCAGTAATTGAACTCTTATTCCAAATTTTATTAATGATGACAATATGATTTAATATTTAAACAAACTTTTCGGCATTGAATCAAACAATCTCAAAACAATTTATCATATTTATTTGATGTGATGTTTTTTAATTTTTTCATTCAACTTGTTACCCGATAATATTGAAAAAGAAAAGCATAATACTAAGATTGCAGAATGAGCTGGCGTTACAGTTTAGAGACTCTATGGTAAAAGTTATTTTTGGGCCTTGGACAAAATAATTTTTTATGAGATCTAAGAGTTGTTATATTTTCACCAATTGTATAAAATAATATATAAAATAATATATAGTTAAAATTGGATTTTCAATATAATTAATGTTAAATAGACAGCTTTACTTAGAAGATATTTCGAATTTATTAGCTATTTTCACTGAAGTTAGAAACCAATTTTAATTATAATATATTGAAAAGGATTTTGTCCTTTCCAAAAATACCAATACTTTGTCTATTTGATTTTGCACCCTTTGCAAAATTTTGCTCCAAAGATTCACCTGAGTTAGAATAGCATACCAAATACATAGAACCTCGAGAAAACTATTGGTGGATACCAGAAATTTCATATTAATTAGAAGTTATTTTTATTTAAAATAACATTACAAAGAGTTTTATAAATCTTTTATAAGTTTAGTTTCTTCAAATTTTTCATTGACACGAAGTTAGGAGTTCTTTTATCCCGAAGGAAGTTATTATTAATGAGGATAATAAATTGATTTCAGATTTTCCCTTAAACTACAAATTGATCTCCTGGATCTTTCAAGTAGTATCTCGCCAGTGGTAAATGTGAATTTGTGATTGAAATGTAATTCAATTTATTTAAATAATTGTGACTCTAAAAGAAAACCTAATCATTGATTTGATTTTAAACATACGAGTAGTTCGTCATTCTTAGATGATTATATGATCTTGAATTACCAACAGAGCCTACATTTACCATAAGGTACAAGCTAAATTTTTCACACTCGATGAGATGTCACATAGTACTCGAATATAAAAAGCTGGGTTAGATTAGGGACGTCAGTCATATCTTCAAGTTGGACGCTAAATTTTTCTGAGTTTGAAATCAAATTTGCAACAATTTTATATTTAATATTTGCTATCTTCAACACAGGTGATTTTACTAGTGTTTCCTCAATGGTGTGTGGTCCGATACGCAACGTTGTACGATAATGTGAAGAAAGAATCCGGAGCCTTAAATCAACTTAAGAAGTACCCAATAAGAAACCATGAAAACCTTAAATTTACTCCTTTATGCTTTTACTTATTGCTTGCAGATTAATATTAATAAAAATTTAATTTTTAATTTTGCGCGTCAGGGCATTAGCAATTCCTATGACGAGGCTTACTATTTGTTACCCACTAAATTGCAGCACCAACGTCACTTGTGACTGGCGATAAGTGGTTAAATAAATAGTTATGCGTGGTTGCTAAGGGACAGTAGATACAGTGAAAGCGTCAACAGAATAAGACAAGAAAGGTTTTCACACTCTTAACCCACCCTATTTTACAAAATTGTTCTAAATTTTAGAAAACTACATTACGAAGATTTTTAAACAATAAATCGGGGAAACTATACTGCTAACCAATTACCACCTACAAAAATTCTTCAGAAGCATCTAATAGTTGATTTAAAAAAATAATAAATGAAGGAGCTAAACTTCAAAATCGAGAAAAGTTCCAAAAATATTTTTATTCAATTCCTAACCTTTCATTACATGACGCTTTATTAAAAATCGAAAAAGTGATTACATTAAATAATTAACTTAGTAACACCATGAAATGGCTGTTTATATTTTAAAAGCATGTTTTAATAGAAAACTTACGGATAGATCAAATTTATTTCACCATGAAATAATAGGTTACATTCATATTGAGTAGATTATTATCACTGTTAGTATCAAAAATTCATAAAATCAAAATTTCCAAAATAATCCTAAATTTTTCAATGTTAAAAATGCAATAAATATAAAAATAGATAAAAAATAATTATTGAAATTGTGAAATGATAAATTGTGAATTCCAAGGTCAGTACTTGTTAATATTGATGAATTTTATTAATTTACTTTGAGCACAAAATTGAAATAAAATATTTCATGGCATTTTGGTTGGTGTTAGTGAGAATAAATAATTTATGATGTCTGATTGCTGGATCCTTCATCTACTTCTGTTGTTAGGATTTATCTTTTCTCTGATTCCACTCCAGATTGGAAGAGAAAGTAATTATAAAATAATTCAATTATTGTTCTATTTTATTACCTTTCATTTGTGTTAATTAATGTGAAATAGCTTTAATGAAATATATAAATTATGATTTTTATGGTTATCAAATTGAATATACTTGACTATATATATATAGTCTCTCTCAATGGAAATGGTTATTTGACAATTGAATATGGGGTGAACTTGGACTCGATTAATATCGGATTTGACTTCCTAACCGAAATACCGATGTGGCAATCATTCATTTGCATTCCATAGATGTAACTGGCAATCATATTGGGATATCATTACACGATTCCCATCTTAGCATTGCCATATCTCTCGACCGTGTTTCTCGCATCACAAATGTTACAGTGAGTTGCATTTTGATATATTAAATAATAAATATTAAGAAAAAATAATTAATGAATATTTCAAACAGGGTTGAAAGAAATAATTTTGAGTCGAGTTCAATATAGAAAGCCATTTTTTAATACGTTCAGGGATTTTTGACTAACAGTTCAATGTTAATTATTTTTAGCTCCACCCAACCTTCCTAGTGCTGTGACTCCTTGATAACATTTTCCAAGTTGAAGTCACCCCAGCGATAAAATCAATCGGGTTGTCCCTCAGTCACTAAATTTTTGCAGATAAATATTAGATATTTGACTTCTAAAATATCTGAGAATTTATCGGTAACATGTTTTTAGTTACAAATTTATATAATTGAATCATAATAATTTATTTATCGAATGAAATATAGAATGGTACGTCATAGCAATGTAGTCATACTATTAGTAATATAGCTTAAAATTAAATGATAATAAGTAACCAATAAAGCGTAGTCTAACCCCAGTAGAATTCAGTAACTTGCTATTTAGAAATAGTAAAATTTCACAAAAAACGAGTTTTTTATTTAAAAAATTAATTTCCAGAAAGTCTCAGGTGACCTCAAATGAGCATAGTGCAACATCACTTTTACGCTGATACAAAATTAGTGACTTAACATACGCAGTTGATGTTATTTTTTAATTTCATTACCGTTTTTTTAAAAAATTCAAAATAAATTCAATTAGTAAAAATATTGTTTGTCAGCTTAGAGAGAACGTTGGTCGCGACCTACTGAGGATCACTAAGCTATATAAAATCGAATTAATTTGTCTAAATCAATTTTTCCTTACAGAATTTATATAACTGATAACCTCATTTTTACAAAAATCAGCACGAACTTTCTGAACAACCCAATAGGGTTGGGAATACCGGACCAAAAATCCAATACCGGTATTTCGGTATTGAAAATTTGTAATCCCGGGATCCCGGTATTAATACCGGTATTATTATTTTTCTTATAATAATACGAATGAATAAATAATTTAATTAAAAAATTGTCAATTAAAAAAAACTAAATTTATTTATTTAAAGAATAAAAAATGGAAAAACAAAATTCAGTAAAATGTTAGTTATATATATTAACTATAAGAAAAAGAAGAAGACATAAAATTTTAAGGTTCTACTTTTCCTGTAGTTGGTTGTTGATATAAGACCTCAGAAAACATAGATTGTTGAGAGAATTATCTCCCATCCTTGACCGAATTCTGGTGCAGATTAAGCCAGCTGCCGAAAAAGCTCTCTCCGATTCTACACTGGTCGGTTGAATACTTAGCAAATAATTATATAATAAAATTAAGTATTTGCCTCTTAAGCCATTTGTCTAAAAAAATGACATTTCTTTTTTTATTGAGCGTGTGAGATCATTTTTGTTTTGGTCTATTCCACTTTCAGGTAATCTGGTGCAAAATTTTTTGGATATTGCCCTCTCCAACTTTTCTTGTAAAGTCAGAGATATTTCGTTTCTTTGATCATCTTCGTCATCATTGACATTGAATATTATATTTGTATCTGAATTTGAAACGTTGGCTGAAGTAGATGTTGTTGCTACAGGTGCAGCTTCATAATGCAAGTTGGCCACACCCAGATGTTGTATCTGTAGAACAATAACTTTTGCGATTGCAGCTTTGGTAATGATCGGAAATAATTCATAATCTTTATCGGCTTCATCATCGCTTGGATTTTCATTGCAGTTTGCATCATGTAAATATTGCAGAATACTTGAAATTTCTGTTCGTCTTTCAAGAATACGTACTTTTAAAGCTGCTTTCAATTCATAACTTAATGAACATAGATGGTCAGTTATTGATTTCATCATAAATTGAATAGCAGCATCTGCAGATAACAAAGTTGCAACCTGTCGACAGATTGCTTCAACTGTAAGCTTAATGGGAAGTAAAACTGAAAGGATATCCGACAACATTTCAAACTCGGCATCTGAAAACAAAATAGGTGATTTTAAATCTATTAGACTCTTTTTGATGCAATTTTTTAATTTGATGAAACGTTCTATCATAGACACCAAACTATTCCATCGTGTTCTTGAGTCCTAAACTAGAGAAAATTCTTTCGCGAACTCTTCTTTTATATATTTTTGTAGGATTTTGTCATTTTTTGTAGGCGAAGAAATAAAAATGCGAATATTTTTAAACTTTTAAACTTTTCATATAATACTAGATTGCTGTTATTTCGAATTAAGAAATGATAATGCAAATATTTTTTTTGTAGTAAAAAACCATAAAAAACATATTGGTGAAATTATTTCGAATACCGAAATTTCCCAACACTACAACCCAATATCGTTGTGAGGATGTGTGGACAAAGAGCATTATAATTAAATTAAATAATCAAACGAAATAATAAATTAGATTAAAAGATTTTATAAAACTAGATATTTTTTAAAAAAATTTAAATTTTTAAATAGCTTTTTATAATAGCTATAAGGATTATATTCAAAGGAATTTAAAAGAAAAACGAAAATTTTAGAAAAAAGTTGCTTTATCATTAACTTTTAGAGTACATTATGGGAGATTACCGCGTTCAACAGTGAAATGATAAAAAACCTTTCCCAACACTTAAATATCCTAAAAATTATATACAACGAGATAATATCGTACCCCGCCAAATTGTATAGAAAAATTGAAACGCAATATCCACGTTGTCCGAGGCTAAAGGGTTAAAACGTGTTATTTTTAAAAATATATTTTTATAATTAAAAAATAGACTAAATGGAACTAAATTACTCATTCATAATTTGTTTATATATCTCGAAATACGATATATTATCTTGATTTTAATAAATACTTTGGATTAATAAAAAATGACTTCTGATTGCAAAATAAATGAAGATGTTTTAACAACATCTAACAATCGTTTTTTCAAAATTATGTTTGAGTTTCCATTGTTAAAAGTTCGTTTCCAATTTAAGTTAGATTTAATTCAATATATTTAAATCTGACTCAAAAGGATTATTTTAAAATTGCAAAAGAAATTATTTGTTTAGCATATTTTTGATACTGGAACGATTCCTTATAAATGAAATATATAAAATTCATTTTGTTCTGTTGGGTTAAAAACCGGGAAGGCCGATTTTTGATTTTTAAAGGTTAAATAAAATAAGAAAAAATAAAAAATCTATGTAGTGTTAACTTGGGGAAATCAGTTAAAGTAAATAAAAATAAAGAATAGGGGAAAAAGAAATAATAAATAAAATAATAAACAAGTTCATTAAAACAAAATACACATCAAACAATCACTAATTGAGCAAAAAATACATAACAATAGCCAATAGTCAAAAAAGGATAATTAAAGGAAAAATGGAATTAAAATACCAAGAACAAAATAATAATAAGAAAAACAAAATAAATAATAATTAATAAAAAAGGATAATTAGAAAAATAAGGAGAATAAAATATAAAATCACAAGCAGAATGACCAACAGGATCAAACAAAAGAAAGAGTAAAACAAGAAAAACAAATTATTAAATAAATTTCAAAACAAAATGAATATATAACACTAAGAAAAGCATTTAAACAGAATAAAAAATAGAAAAACACGAGTTTACACAATAACTAAATCCTGATTGGACGAAATTAACAACCATCTTCGTGACACACCCCTAAACGCCAACAGCTCATTTATGTGGCATTACTAATTATGTTACTTGTGAGATGAATTTAACAATCAATTTATCTTTAATATAAATGTTTATTATATAAGGAGATTTTTGATAGGTAAAATTTAACTTTAAGTTACTTGAAAAATTTAAAAAATAAAATTTATAAAAAATTAACTTTATTTTTATTATCATTTTAACTTTTCCCGTCATGCTTGATGGGGGATTGTACTAGTTCAGGGATGGCAATTACATGGCACGCGTGCCAAACTTGGCACGCAGACAAAAAACTTCTGGCACTCTAAGAAATTTAAAAAAAGAAGTAGAAAAAATTCTTATTATAAAATAATTACTGCTTTTTAAAAAAAAATTTGGACCCAAAATTTTAATCAACGGCTTTGAATTGAATTCTATATTTTTTTCTCTAGTTGGCTTTGCGTTATTAAATAACGCAATTAATTATTAAATTTAGTTTATTTTGGCACTTTGATAAAAACCTATTTGCCAAAATAACGGTTATTTTGTACATACGTATATGGTTGTGTTATAATTCTTGTATATTCTTACATCAGTTTTTAGTTTTGTTTTAACTTGTGCAGTTCAATAAAATTTGTGTTTAATTTTAAATAAAATTTATTTTTTGCTGAATTAAAATGGTACCAAAAAAACCAAAACTACAAGATATTCGTAGCTTTGTACTCTCTTGGACTGCTGATTACGGTTTTGTTAAACATGGAGATAAAAGTCGGTGCGGTCTGTGCTCTGAAATTATTGTATGTCGAACGTCTTCTATTAAGCGACATTTTGAAACCAACCATAAAGAAATTGCCGAAAAAAATATTGAAGAAAGAAAAGAACTAATTTCTCAACGATTAAAGATAGCTGAAAATCAATCGAATTCATTATCAAAATTTGTAAAAACCAACAGCAATGTTACAGAAGCTAGTTTTGAAATTTCTTATTTGATTGCTAAGCAATCAAAACCATTTTCTGATGGAGAGTTTGTAAAAACGGTTATGTTAAAAGCGGCCGAAAGTTTGTTTCAAGATTTTAATAATAAAGAAAAGATTATTCAAAGAATTCGAGAAGTCCAGCTAAGCCGAAATTCAGTTAAAGATAGAATTTTAAAAATAAGTGCGAATATTTCTGATCAACTTTACAACGATGTTAATAGCTGTGACTACATTTCAATTTGCCTCGATGAATCAACAGATATTAAGTCATCTGCCCGATTAGCAATCATTGCACGTTATCCGAAAGATAATGAAATGCACGAAGAACTTTTAAAATTAGCAAATATCCCAGAAAGAACAAGAGGTAGTGATATTTGTGAAGTTGTATTCAATGAATTAAACAAACTTAAAATAAATATTAAAAAAATCATTTCTGTAACGACAGATGGAGCTCCTAATATGACTGGACCAGAGATAGGTTTTGTTAATTTATTTCAAAACCTAGTTGGTCATCCAATAATAGGCTTTCATTGCATTATTCATCAGCAAGTTCTTTGTGCAAAATTCGGAACTAGCGATTTCAAAGAAATATCAGAACAAGTTAATAAAATCATAAATTTTGTAGTTGCACGCGACATGCATAAAAGACAATTTAAAAAACTTTTAAATGATATGGATTGCGAATACGATACTCTCTTAATGTGCAATAGTGTACGTTGGCTAAGTCGAGCGACATCCTTAGAACGATTTGTGAATTGCTTGGAAGAAATTCGACTTTTTTTACACGAATTCGACAGGGATCGTTTTAAAGAATTATATGATACAGAATGGTTAACAAAATTAATGTTTTTTACCGACGTAACATTACATTTAAACGTTCTTAATAAAAAATTGCAAGGACGAGGAAAAACAATTGAAGTTATGTTTGGATTGATAAAGGGGTTTGAAATTAAATTAGATATTTTTGCTAGAGATATCGCATCTGGAAAACATAATAATTTTCCGAAACTTAAAAGTTTTTTAAATGAATCTACAATTTTCAAAAAAACTAATTGGAATTTTAATTACGAATTTTCTAAAGTTCTTGAAACTATAAAAGAACAATTTTCAAATCGATTTAAAGATTTTAAAAGAATTGATAGGCTGTTGAAAATTGTAAATTATCCGGACTTATTCGATATACAGGATTTCGATAACAACCTTATTAATTGGATGAAATTAGAAAATTTAGAAATGCAGACAGTAGATTTGCAATCTAATCCTATTTGGACACAAAAATTTGTGAATATGCGAAAAAATATAGAAGAATTGGAATATCATCGATTGTCACAGGATGGAGAGTCGGAATGCCGCATTGAAAACTTGATATTGGAAGTGTGGAATAGTATGCCAGAAGCATTTGCTTCTGTAAAAAAATTAGCAATCGCAATGTTAACCATTTTCGCATCCACTTATTACTGTGAGAGTCTTTTTTCTGTACTTAATCATGTACTATCAAAGACAAGAAACAGATTAACAGAAGAAGACTCAGCAGCTTGTATTACCTTACAATCGACAACATACCATCCTGATATTAAAAACCTTGCAAGTAATATGAAGCAAAAAACTTCTAACAAAATTTAAGAATTTTTTATTAAATTTATTATTAAACTTTATAATTTTTTTTACTATTTCTTTATATTGAATAAATATTATCACATGAACTCAAATATTGAAATTTATTTCTGTTTTCTTGTGAATAAAAAAATGAATAAAAAAATGAATAAAAAATGTATATATAGGTACATATAACAAATAAAAGTTACGAGGGCACGCGAAAAAAATTGAATTTAAATTTAGTTTATTTTGGCACTTTGATAAAAACCTATTTGCCATCCCTGTACTAGTTATATCTAACTGCGATATTATTATGTAATCGACATTTCAGTGTAAAACATATTACGTTGTGGTTGTTTCGGCCGTTACTTTTAATGAGTAATAAAATAAAGCATTTGTCAGAGTTAACTTGATTTTTCTTAACTAATTTTAGAATGATGCTACGAGTCCTCTTAAATTCATATTATTATTTTTTGGGAAATCAGTTTTTATAAAATTTAGTGAATATAAGATTTTTCTTTGAAATTAAAACTAAATATTCCATAAATACTTTTTTAATATATATAGTTTATAGACTAACACAAGTAAGTAATTACTGAAAGATGAGGCTAGGCCGCTATTAATTGAATGGACTATTTGTTTATATCTTTTTGCAGGGAATATTTAACGATGGTAAATGGCATACAATGAATATCAAGGAAAGGCATAACACAATTTCTGTGGTTGTGGACGATGTTTTGTCTACATTGGCTGTTCCCAAAACTCACAAATCAGTCAAAGAATTCAATTTCAATTATATCAGAATTGCTGATAAGGTTCCAAAGGATTCATACCGATATCGTGGATGCATTCGGAACCTTATCGTTCATAACACTGACCTATTAGAATTGGTAAACAACTCAATGGTGATGTTTGAAATGGTCGAGGTAATATCTTTTCTTTACTCATTACTTATAAATTATTGTTATCTAACAATTCATTTTATATTTTGATAACTTTATTTTGTAAATTTCCTTTACATTTATTATTACTCAGTGTTCTACTTTTTGTTGGCTAAATACATATACATATGAAACGTATTTAAGGAGTAAAAAGGTTATTGTTGCACTCGAAATATGAATTGATGAGGAATGCCACTGGGTCGGAGGTTCACGTTTACATGCATAACCGGATGAGAACTAAAATGGAATGATTTTAGTATTTGATAAGTCAAACTGCCTCTGTTGATTTTTCGTTTAAGTTGTGCATAAAAGCGGAACACAATGTAGGAGCATTGAATTATGATAAAATCCCCACAATAAAATAATGTAGTCAAAACGATTAATAAATTAAAGAAATCTCCAAAATTTATCTGTACATATAATATCTTGGTGACCAGTTGAATATACAATAAAGCCTTTGATAAACTTCGACGTCAATGAACTGGATAGAACTGATATTTGGTTGACTTTTGTGGATGCATTGAGAAGTATACCGTGTTAGTCGACAAGAAAATCCATCAAATTAGCCTGGAGATTGACAAGGACTTTCTTATGGTCGAAAATATTTTCATTAAATACATTATTCGCTGCAAAAGGCTTAAATTATCACTTTATTGTTCTAAATAATAAATGCTGCTACCAAGAAATCATCACTTAATATTTATATAATATTTTATCATTTTACCTATTTCTGAAATGTCGAAAGCGAAGTCCAAGATAAAATCAAAAAGTGACAACAATGAAAATTCAGAATGAAACAAAATTGATCTGTAAAAGAACCTGGAAATAATAAAAACAATTGAAAATGATAATGGTATTAGAAACTGTCCCAATATATTTGTTGAGGTCCGTAAATTAAAATAAATTTAAATGAAATTTAGGTTAATAATTTAAAGAAAAAGTAAGTGAAGAAGAAAGACAAATAAAAGCGGGATCATTCATAGAATCGATAGTAAAGGAAAGTACGATGGAAGCAGTATTAGAAAATGGCAAAAGCAATTACGAAAGGCAAGAATCCGGAAATCCGAGAAAAATCAATAAATTGTAAAATCATCGCAATCGAATTGGGAAAACGGGACAGGTATAGAGTAGCTAATGGTCAACAAGATGATGATTAGGGATTTATCAGAAAATGGTTAGGAAGGGTCGAAAAGCATTCAAATGTGTAAAAACAGGATAGATTAATTAATTAATTAATTGACTAATAGAAAACCCGAGCTAATGGGAAACCCGAGCCAATGGAGAACCCGAGAGATGAAGGAAACCCGAGCTGGGTAAACAAGAAGAAAAGTAAACAGAAAGAAGATTTGGGCCCATTAGCTTGACACAATGATTAATTGGAAAAGAGCAAGGAGAAGATAATGCGTGTAGAAAGGCCGGACGGGCCATTAATTATCTTTGGTCGTTGGTCCATTATGGGTGACAGCCGAAGCAGATACGTGGAAGCAAATGTCAAGTGAAAGATTGGCTCGGCAATAACCATTTGTCATCCCGATTTCGAAGAGTATATAAGGAAGTTGAAAATCAGAGCAAATCGGCATTTTGCCTCAGGTAGGGTAAGATGAATCGAGAATAGTCGAGAGGTAAAAACGAATTAAGGAGATTAGGGCAAAGAAGATATAGAATAGGAATACGGAAAGGTGAAAAAGAATCAAATCAAACAGAAAAAGAGGAAAACGTGGGTCAAGAGAATCTAAAGAAATAAAAGGTGAATATTATCTATTTACAAAGCATCAACGCCGTGCTGAGAATCGGTCAAACGTAACTTTGGTCATTGATTGTAAAGTGGTGAGAAAAGATTGTGAATTTTGTTATTTCAATATACGTTGGGTCGTTATTGTTTTGATTTAAAGGACACGAGGAGTCAACCGACTTAAATTAACCAAAAACCCAACATATTTTTTGTAAAAATTGTGGATTTTATCAGGATCATCATTTTGATGCTAAGATATATGAGATATAAGCAGCCGAGAATGAATTGCATACAATTGTATGCAGAACCGGATGGTACTATTTTGGCGCCTGGAGCAAACTTCTTGAAAAGGCGCCTATATTGTTAAAGTCAAATTTGATGAAATAGCTGCAGATTTAAATAAAAACATACACTTTCTAATGAACTATTTATATATTTTTAGATTATTGTTATGTACAAAAAATAAATGATTTAATTAACTAATGGTACCCTGCGGACTTTAATTTCTGCAAAATCTTTTATTAAGACATCATAATCCAAAGACTCTGCGATGGCGCTTTCAATGGACATCAAAGACAAACCTACTAACCTTTCTTGTCCCATTGATGATCTTAAATAATTTTTAATTATTTTCAAAAGCGCTCAAAAATGCAAATTTATCAAAATATAGATTATTATGTAGAAATACGTGTTATAATAACAGTCAGTATGATAGTTTTGTTGAGAATAATTATTCTTCAATTTGATCGAAAAGGCGCCTTTTTTTCAGTGTGATTCTGGCGCCTGGTGCGGTCGCTCCCTCGCTCCACCCATAGATCCGGCCCTGATTGTATGTTCGGCAGGAATCGAAACCGAAAATCATTTGTATAGCGAAAAAGCACCCGAAGAATGAATTTAATGATCAAAATCAAATGCTCGATAACTTGGTCTCCGAGTATAAAGCAATTTTAAAAACGATGAGTTCATTCAAAGATAACAATGTTACAGATAATCTTTTATGGCCTGAAGAACCATGCTTAGTACCAAGCAATTCAAATGCCAGTGAAATGGTTACAAAAATTAATGAATGCGCAAATTCAAGAGGATTGTTAGATAAAAAAATTAATATTTATGTGTTATATGAAATAAAAGCCTTAAAATGGGTGTTTTTTATATTTGTCGTGAAGAAAAAAACCGAAATATGAATAAAAATCTTNATATATATATATATATATATATATATATATATATACATATTCTCAAAGTGCCATATTCGATAAGTAGAGTACTCAATAGCTATTTTGCTGGATAAATAAATTGAATGATAAGTAGTATGGATATTGCAAAGGTCCAGTCTCTAGAATGTGTCAGAGTGATTATTATTTCCAATGCAGAAAATTTACTTTTTTTATAAATATTAAAAATATTTTTTTATTTTAAAAAAAGATACAATTAATAAATTTTTTAATGAAATCTATAATTTCTATAGTTATTGTATCGTATCTGACTGTTAGATGTTTGGTTTCTTAAATTAATCACATCCATATTTTAAAAACAAAACAAAACTATATTTTTTAAAACAACACAAAAATCTCTATTATTAAAACAATAACTGTTTTTAGCTTAGAGGATATTTTCACAAGCATGAGTTAATATTTGAATAGGGAATATTCGTACACAAGCATTCAATAAATATTTTATATTTTAATCTTCAATCATTCTTAAATATATTTAATTTATTATTTTAATTTATAATTTTATTATTTACTTTAATTATATTATTTAAATCTATTTAAATCTGGAAATTAAATACTTATTCAATTTAATTACTTTCACACTGACGATGACAAGGAAACTGTGGAAATATATCGTAAAACGAATGTTTGAGTTTAATATTTAATTATTTATTTTAATTATATTTATTAGTATTTTACTTTTCTCAGAAATAATTAATTGCTAATCTATTTAGATAATGGCATATTTGAATAACCGGGAAAATCGGCCAAGCCCTATAGTCAGTGAGCCGATGATGGTAAAGGTTCTCATCAAAGAGAAAACAAAGAAAATAAAAGTGATCTCATTAAAACAAATTGATGCATGGGCCCGTTCAGAGGTGGAAATCTCTAACCATCATTTATACACAATATTTGATAATGACAACTGTGACAATAAAGGTAAAGTTGTGCCGGTTGATAATTATTTCTTTGTCTCCTCTTTATAAAAATTTTGAGATTTTCTAGTAAATTTAAACTTTACATTTAAGTATTTCACTGAACAAAATCGAATTGTTGATGAAGTCGTCGATAATTCTCATTGGCTGATAAAGCGTTATTACAAAATATATGCGGCAATTTTACTACATCCTTTCGCACGGAATAATATTTCTAATATTAAAAAAAATCAATAATATTTTATTTTGGAAATACACAAACTTGTTCAAGTGTTGAATTATAATGTTTCACGATTAATACACCAACCGGCAATTGATTATCATCGAATGGACATTGATTTATCATACGGACATTCAATTAGCTAAAAATTTCAATTTAAAATTAATTATTTATAAAAAAATGTATGAGGATATGTCAGAAACTTCATCAGAATCGACTATTCCATTTCAAGAAATTCATATATGAATGCTCTTTCAATACATGGACGAACAAGAGATTCGGTAGATCACGAGTAGGTAATCGAATTTATAACAATATGCCAACAAATCGAGGTTCCAATATCCAAAGATGAGCTAATCCATTCACAAATTATTATTGGGTCTTTTAAAAGGAATCATATCAGTCATTTATAACCAAATTGACTGTGAAACGATGGCTCTGGATTCATTTTGATCCACGATAATGCCTCCATCCATAATAATATGTCTCCCTTGAATTATCAAATTGAAAAGTTGCCATATAATCCATTTTTGAACCTCATCGAAAATGTATTTAGCAAAATTAAAAATGGGGTAAAGACTAAAGTTTCTTCGGCTGATGGATTTAGCAGACAGTTTTACTTTCAATCACTGATTTACTGCAATATCCCAAGCAGTTAACGAGGAACTTCGAAAACCAGATCATAGTAATTTCAAAAATCATATTAAAGTCATATTATTAAAGATTCTCCCATAAATGTTTGAAGAAACTGGATATTTTAGGTGAACTATGAAAACTTTAATGTATATTTCTGAAATAATTAAACCAGGAGTTTCTACCGTTGCATCAAATGTTGATAAAAAAAATCGTAAATACTAAGTGTTTTTTAAAATTAAGTTCAAAAATAATATTTTGAAAGGATTTTACAATTTGATAAAACCAGAATCATCAATTCCATGGGAAATGGTGAAGATTATTATGATTTTGCAAGATTATTAGGAATTTTCAAAAATACAGTCAGAGCTATTATTTACAAATATAAAAAATATGGTGAAATATAAAAAGGAAAAGGCGGTAGTGGGAAACAAGAATTTCTGAAGAACAAGGGCAGAAAGTATTAGATTTTGTTGAAGAAAATATATTAAAAATTAGAAATTATTTTTGTTTTATTTAATAAATTAATGTGAATATTTGTATCTTACTTTAAATTGAAATAAATTCAAAATTTAATGCATAAATTCCCTAAAAATGCTTTAAAAAGTATGTGAAAATACATTTAAGTACAAAAGTAGTATTTAAGAGCTTGAATAATGTTCTCATATCTTTATAAAATAAAAATTTAAGCCTTAAAATATGATTTTCTTTTACCTGACGACCATTTCGAAATGGTTTTAAAAAATTCATAAATTGAAAACAATTATAACATAAAGATGATTCATACAATGGGTTTATATACCAATCTGTATTATAGATGTAATTATTCCGTGCAAGAGGATGTAATACAGGTTAGCGTGCAAATCTCGATATCTCATGATTGTCTTCAGTTATTTTCATTAAATTTATGAAATGTTTTTTTTCTTGGATTTTTTATAATTGTGAGTTTGATGCTTCTATATTATCAACCATATTATATTATTATTTTAATTTCTTTGTTCCAATTTCGGCAAAATAGTAAATATTTATTTAATAATATTTTTAGGTATTTTAACTTTTTAAAGTTTTTCCAAATTTGTAAATAATAGAGCTAAATGAACATTCTAGCATTCCGTAATAACTATTTAAAACAAAATTCGTCTTTATCATTTTGATTTTGTCGAAAAATATTTTTTTTGAAAATTGAATTCATTTTAATTTGTTACTTTCCAAATAATCAAATTTTAAAATGTTTTTCTTCCATAAAACCTTTCTACGTATCGAAAGTTTCCATGAATATTTTACTGTGTTGTGTTTGTGTGTTCAATTTATTTTTTCCACTATTTCAATTTCTATATAAAAGTTTTTATTCCCTGTAAACGGGTGTAACCTATCTGCAATAAAATTGGTTTTAAATTCACTAGAAAAATTACTAATAAAAGAATAATTAATAATTAAAATCAAAATTAGACGACATTTCTGTAGTTTTATTCTCAATGTATAAATGGTTTTGAGTTATGAGATATAATTATTAGGCTTCCCGGGATACAATCAGCAGACATCTACAACTAAAAAGGATTATATTAATAGGTATTTCCCGAGGAATCTCTTAGATGTATTGTGTTTCACATAAGATACCTATTCTGTGTAATATTCGAGTATTTTAATTACCATTAATAAAATAGATATTACTTTTCATGAAGATTCCAATACCGAGAACAAATTCACAATTCAACAGAATTAAATCTGTTTAGTACCTTTTAGTTGCAATAGAATTGCATTCAATTTCATTATTAATTACGAATTGATAAATAAATAAGTCCAAGTATAAAAAATATAGGTATTTCATAATATAATATGTTCAAACAAATTTACCGAGATTTTAATTTTGATGTGCTTAAATTTTCAAGTATAAATAAAAATATTCAAAATCATACCACAATTCATATTATATCAAATCACATATTTTAATAATATAAGAACTTTTTTCAAATTCCATCACTGATTTCTTTTCAATTGATATTGTATTTAATAAAAAGCTTCACTATGATCAGTGGCGTAACTAGTGGACGCAGGACCCTGCGTTGCGGGGGCCCACCAGCTATAGGGGGCTGAAAATTATTACTAAAAAAATATTTACAATCATTTTTTGAAACATTTTTCCCGCAGTTATATTTGCCTACAAACATAAAACTATCATTGAATAGCGACTGCTGTGAATAACTATGTATTAAACTTTAACCGAAAAATTTAAGTGGAAATATTTTTAAATGAACATAGTAGCCTTTGCCTTTTAAAAATTACATACGCAATTGACAAAGTTGTGTGGCATTATTTTACATTGCGCGGGGGGCCCAAATTTTGAAGTTCCACCACTGACTATGACTCAGTAAATATATCAAAAAACATCGATATATTTACTGATTCATAGTGAAGCCTTTTAATAAATAAATACAACATATTTTAATATTAAAATATTAAACTTCATAAATCTATAATAAATTTAAAATTTATAAATCGAAATATTAAAATCTACAAATCATTAAAATTAAAATTTCAATTGAATGTTTCTTTCACTGGCCCACATATTTTCAGGTAAATTTTTTCAAATTGTTCTGTACTTAAGGCTGTTTTTGTTTCCTCTTTAGTCTCTATTTTGAATGCCTTCGTTTTCTGGCATACAGTACAATACTCCTGATTATATCGTTTTTCTCTATATATTTTCAATTGAGTCCTTTATTTTCCTCTAGAGATATTGGTTGTCTCCCGGACTTTATTTATATTCGCTCATTGCATCTAATATACAATTGATAAATGTTTTTAGTTCCTAGATGTGTCCAGAATACTGATAACATCGTTTATCAGGTAATGAGTGCGACGAATGGATTCGTGGCCAGGATCAACCAGACATCATTAAACGTTCAAAGTTTCACGCAACAAGACATTAATAAGAATTTGATCTATTTCGTTGATACAGGTAAATCTGTCATATTGCATAAGTCCGTCATTAGATAATTACTCCATTTAATTTTCACAGGAAATATAAACATTAAACGATCTGGAGGTTTCCGGTTTCACGTCACACTGAGAGGCAATCGAGAACTTTTTCCTATTGTCGGTGGAAAATTTATAATAAATTTTTATCCCATTAAATTTTCTATTCATAAGGAGTTTGCTTTTCAAGTTTCTTCAATTAGGTAAGGAGATCTATGGAAACATTATTTAATACTTTATTATCTATAATCACAATAATAATAATAATATTAACAATAATAATAATAATAATAATAATAATAATAATAATAATAATAATAATAATAATAATAATAATAATAATAATAATAATAATAATAATAATAATAATAATAATAATAAAGCAGTCATAATAATAAATAATAATTATTGAGGACAGCAGAAATTATAAATTCATATAATCTGATATCATTATGCAATAATAACAAGGATTTATTCCTCTCAACAATGCAAGTGCTTGTAATAATCCTGATAAATTGAACCTCAACCAAACCACCGGAAATCCGAAAAACCCATTGAAATTTAGTTTTCGTCGTCGTAATTCTGCATCCAGTACTTATATTGCATAAATTGATGTGGATTGTATTGTTAAATACCTTTATTTTCCCCATTATTTTACAACAGATATTCTGATTGAATTTTGATATCAAATGAAGATTGAATTGGTTAATAGAATTTTTATAAATCCTTTTACAGGGGACATTTTTGTGGTAAAATTTGTTCGCTCCTCTCCCTTATCCAAATGCTACAATGATATATTATCATGACTCTCGAGCTCTTTGTCCTGTATAGGCTTGCAAACTCTCTCGTTTTTGCCGGGAGTCTCCCGGAATCGGCTTTCGTCTCCCGTCTTTCCGTTTTTACAATATTTTACAATTTTCAAGAAAATAGTGCAGTTTTTGAAGTTTTAACTTTTATTTGATTTCTCTAAAATAATGATAGTCAAGATTTACTTTTGCTCGTTTGTTCGCGTCGAGCGATTTTATGTTTTTCTTCTTACCCACGTTATTATTCTGTCACTGTCAGGTTTTTTTCAATTTTAAAAGGTAAAAAATGTAAAAATAGTATGTAGAAATAATTGTTTTGTTTAAATCTTTATGGTAATAGTCATCATAAAATCACTAACATATGTAAACCAAAAAAGTGAAAAAACACCTGTAATTTTATTTCTTAAGCGTTATACTGTTCGCAAATTTGTAATCTCCCGGGTTCGACGTTGTGGGAGTTGGCAACCCTAGTCCTGTAGCTTTATATCCAGTTCTGGAATGTTTTGAAACTGGATTTATATATGGTTAAAATGATTTTTATTTTTACATAATGTTATCATGCCTTGAAAAATATTTATTCAAATTTACTTTGCCTTTACTTTGGACATAAGGAGAGAAAATGAAGGAGGTGTCGACACTTGAAATCCAACTTAGAACTTGGACGGATTATCTTTCTGTCTAATAAAAACACATTGCGATGGTAGTGATTATAGTTGTTATGTTATTCGTATATTTTCATTAAGTTCCTACTTTAAAGAGTCGAGGGAGTTTTTCATACGAACCGCAATCCCAATGAGACAACGACTATCTGCTTCCTAATTTTCTAATTAATTTCCCATTTATTAAAGATTTAAGGCAAAACTTTAGTTAAAAATTATGTGCCCTACAATCCTATTTTTTAATTTAAATATTTAAAATTGGAACTCCCCAAAGTAAGGCTTAGGGCTAAATTCCTATAGAGAGAGACCGATATTACTATAGTCAACCATTAATGTCGAAATCTCCCATACACCGTAAGTTATACTTTCTCGATATTTAGAATGATCAAACTAATTAATTAAATTAATTAAAAGATTTAATTATTTTTCTACAATTCAGCACTTGTCAATCAATTTTAGAAAAGCACCTTGCAACTAATATCTTTCAACCAAATCCTGGCCTTCCCAGAATGGATATTTATTATAAACTTATCCGTACCCCAAGGCATGGTACAATCAATAGAAAGGTATTTAATAAAAAGAGTAAAAGGATACATTTAAGAACTATTCATAAAAATGGTATTTTCTCTCAAAGCGATGTAAGAAACCAATTAATCTGCTTCATAATATTTCCTGGATCCGATTTCGGTCGTTTCCATGATGTAATCCATCTGTTGATACTGACAAATACCAGCATCATTCACAAGAACAATTTTATCAGTTTCGAACTCTTTATTCGTCCTGAAAGCATCAATCATTTCAATCAAAATATTTTCTTTAATGGACTTTCTTGGGTTGTCTTGAGAAATGAATCTCTTTTCCTTACCGTCGATAGATTTCGTTTAAAACCTTTTGTCGAAAATATTCTCCACAACAACATGTTTATACTGATTCAACAGCCTTTCTATGGACAATTGTCATTCAAAGGGGTGCCCATGAAAACATATTCTGTCTTCTTTCTAAATGATATTTTACGAAAACATGTCGCCTATAGAGCCTTTGATGCCAATTCAATCTATCCCACCACTGATATCGTTAAAATCCAAATGTCCCCAAACGCCAGCTATGTTAAACCACAAAAGAAAACCCAGAATATTCATTTGTCCTTTATTTTAATTCCTCCATCTAGAAATATCTCGATAAACTTCACATGTGTCAAGCATTCACAGAAACTCCTCTCGATGTCTTTATTTGAGAATATTATTCCAATTTGTACAAAACTCTATTTCAAGATCACCAAAAGTCCCATCAATGGGAAAATGATCGTGAAATCTGGATCAAAAATTCCGATCATATCGGAAAATCCTGTTCTCATAAAATGTTCAGAAATCACAAGCGGATTGGTTTATTATAAAAATATTAATCCAAATTCGGATTCTGATTTTGTATGGCTGAGAATATATCATGTTGATTTGTTATCCCATGTCCATGATATTTCTGTGAGAATAAAACTCATGTCTTTTAAATTGGTCATTACTCCAAAGCCTATCGGCATTCTCCAGTGTGAAGATTTCGTCATGGTCAGTTCAAATCATATTAAAATAGCTACCAATTTATTGTCGGAAAGGGAAGATTTTTATGTTTCTCTGGATTTGTTGCCCTTATATGGGAATATTTATATCGACCATATTCCTGTGTCGGGATTCAAATATTCTCACATTCTAGAAGGTAGAGTTTTTTATGTCCAATCAGACATGATGCGCCCGACAGATAGATTTGACATTTCACTTTCTCTAGCTTCCAGGAGTCGGAGAATAAGTAATTCAGTTTCGGTAGGGGTCAGTGTTGTTCCACGAGTAGAGGTAACGACTGCCGTTGTTATGATCGGAGCCAAATTGATAATTACATCGCAACATATAAATTCTGAATCTCTTATTCAATGTTCAAATAGTTACGTGTTATTTTCTATTCAAAACAAATACTTCAATTATGGAGAATTGTCGAAAGAAAAGTCCCCTGGAGATTCAACATTCACGAGCTATGATATTCAATTTCAGAGATTAATTTATGAATCCTTCAGTTTTTTCCAAAGGGAAAATGATGATGTAATACCTAGAAATCCTAAATCTATTTTGATGGAGGAAATCGTTCTTGCAGTCTCAACTCCAAACTCATCCATTCCAGTTCAACCCTCCGTTATCACGTTTCGTATTCAAATCACTCCAAAAGATTACATGAAAAGGTTGTTGAAAAGTTCACCGGGAAAGATTGAAAAACAAGATGAAATTCTAAATAGCGTGAGGGTTGCAAGCTATTTTAGCATTCCTTTTCTGTGTTTAGTTTCTTTATCAGCCATTTTGGTAATCTTACTAGTTGTTGCCGTCATTTGTTGTGTAAGATATCAAAATGTAAATAGAGCCCATTTGTTATATCAGCTTCTTTCGTCGTTTCCCGGTTCCGGGAAGAAATCGAATGGGCCTTTAGTGGCAAACATCAAGTCGATTGAGCACTCCGTCCCGATGTTCACCAATCGATTCTTCGTCGATTCAGGAAGTGGAAATGTTCAAATGGAGGAATCAAATCCTTTGGAAACCGAATTCAACAGCCCTACGACAACAGTTGGAATAGAGATTGAGCACATCAACAAAACGTCAACAAATACAATTAAAATTTTTTTGTGAAAATTTCGAAATTTCAATTTTATTTGAAATCAAAATATTTTAAAAAACCATCTAAAAATTGTAAAATCTTTTTTTGAAAGAAATAAATTTTATTAAAGGCTTTCTCGTAAAAAAGATTCAAGTATCATCAAGGCCGGCTCAGAAGTATTTTGCGCCATAGACGAATCTTTCGAATTATCCCCTGTCCGGTTACTGCGCCCCCTACAAACTGTTTATATGTCATATAATTTGCTATGAACGTATTTGTTTATGTATGTGAGAATGGAGCGCTACGCTCTAATTATGCCCTGTCCGGTTGTTGCGCCCCCTACAAACTTATTATATACCATATAATTTGCTATGAACGTATTTGTTTATGTATGTGAGAATGGAGCGCTACGCTCTAATTATGCCCTGTCCGGTTGTTGCGCCCCCTACAAACTGATTATATGTCATATAATTTGCTATGAACGTATTTGTTTATGTATGTGAGAATGGAGCGCTACGCTCTAATTATGCCCTGTCCGGTTGTTGCGCCCCCTACAAACTGATTATATGTCATATAATTTGCTATGAACGTATTTGTTTATGTATGTGAGAATGGAGCGCTACTCTCGAATATTCACAAAAAAATATTGTCATTTTTGACGGGTTATAGCTGATTTGGTTTCAACTGCAGCTACTAATATATTTTAATTTGGTATTTTTGTTCAGAACTTTAGAGTGATGTTATAACTTATAAATAAATTGTTTCTTCTTTCTTCTGGAGCGGATTTGTTATGGTTAAAAATCGCACGCAATTTCAGTTTTATCAAACAGTATTTTTTCAAACTCTGTTGTTTACTAGTCATGTTGATCTCAAAAAAAACGCATAACATGATTGAAAATAATTGCTGACAAATTACATGTGGGGAGAACCTTCCTCTTTTGTGTGTTTGTCTATTCGGCAATTTTTCTATGTTCTCCTTCTCTTAGCAACTGCGCATAATTATTTTATTCAACCACTAAATGCCTGTCACGAGTGCCGTTGGTGCTGCAATATAGTGGGTGGCATTCGGAAAAAGATGAGCTCTACCATAAGAACTGCTAATGACCTTACGAGCCTCTGGGTCCATGGGCTACCGTAAAAGGTATAGAGTCCAATTTTTTCTTGTTCCCTTATCGTTTGGATTTCCCTGCTCAAAGCTCCAGTATCTGTTGCGCCTGCTATCGGATCGTGATCTTGAGATCGCAAATGATCATTTGATTTTCGATTCGAGATTTTTCGATAGTTTCAATCCTTTGATTTAGCTGTTTTACATGCTCCGGCGCAAGCAAGTCACCTCCATCCGATGACATTTCCGAACTAGCGACTATGCCCTTGCTGCCTTGTATTGATTGGCTTTCTTCGCAGATACTGACCATTCACACTTCTCCCATAGCTCAATTTCTTTGTGTTCTCCAAATTATTATCTCATTATCTTGTCGGAAAACACTTTTTGCTAACTTGCTCTCAGTTTTCAATTCTTAAGAATTGTATGCATTTGTGGTAAATTTGTTTTGTATGAAATAATTTTTAATCATTAAGTTAATAAATTTTAACTTTTGATTTAATTTATTTTGTTTTTTTCATTATTCGTTTCTTTAAAATTACTTTCCAGTTTAAATTTTAATTTTTATTGAGTAATTTTGATTGATATGGTTGTATTGAAGCCTTCTTTGGCCAGAGACAAGGAAGTATGACACGTCTTCCTATCTCACGGACTAAAGTGGGGGTTCAATCACCCAGTTACTGATTCTATCGAATCTCTTGCAAGGGACTACTTTGAGTCAGCCACTGTGTTTAATTATTAGCTCAATGCGCGACTGTGTGCGCTTTTCTTTTCTTTGTTTTGGTTGTGTGCGCACACAGACGCGTACGATTGTGCATGGCAATGGAGAGTCGGATTTTTATTTGTGCCACCTGTTTCGGCCGATTGTGTGTTGTTGCTTGTCCGCGTCTGTGTGCGCATGCCTTTTGGATTTTGGAATATCGAATACTTTTTATTTGAATTGAAGTTGGTTGAATTTCGAATTTCGAATTTCGAATTTCGAATTTCGAATTTCTGATATTTTAATTTTTGTTTTGAATTTATTGAAAGTTACAATGGCAACATCTAAATATAACGGGGGATTGATGGATCTCGATGATTTAGTGGCAAGGTTGAATAGAAACCGCAGCAAAATGGAAATAGAAACTATTTGTAAAGACGATGTTATCAGATCTATCAAATCTATTAAAATTCTGGGTAATGGATTCTCTCTAATCACATTATCTTGAGACCGGCAATTAGTTCAATCTGTACCTGATCAAAATGGCCGAATCGATATTGTTTTGTGTTCAGAAAGGAATAATATGAGATCAAATTTATGTGTAGCTACACAAAGACAGGTTCCAGATAAAATGATTGAGAAGAGTTCAGCTACAAGATTGTTTAATATTACTGAAAGTACTGGAGGTGTTATGACTGGTATGATCCCTGATTATCGATCTCAAGTATGTCGTGCACAAATGGAAGCAGCTCGATTTAGATATAAACATGGATATGAAATGCCTTGCGACATAATAAGTCGTTCTGTTGCGGATATGAAGCAGTTTTCTACCCAATCAACCGAGATGCGACCATTAGGTTGTTCAATGAGGACATTATCTCCTGGTATGGACACGGAAAAATTGTTATTATGCTGCAATAAAATGTTTATGCGTTATTTTGAATTTGCGAATGAACTCACTGAACTCAAGTAGAGTAGTTGAAAATATGAATTATCATAGTGCTTTGCTCACAACAATTGCAGATGAACCCAGTAGTAATCTTTAGAAGTAAGGCAGCAGATATCATCATAGTTTAGAACCACTCAAGATAAACTAGGCCCAATTTTTGTCACGACATTGATGACTAATTGATAGAAAATCTTCTAGTAATTAGAATCAACATAGGTCAGAATTGGAAATGTAGGCAGATCCCTGCTCAAATTTTTGAAGAGCACACCGAGTAACCTTAATTATTGTAGAAAATATAGGACAACATTTAGAAACTGGGAAATAAGAGCAGATCACTGCGAAAAACAATTTTGAAAGTAACATTGAATAACATCCAGTAATGAGGACCATAATTAAAAGAATAAGCAAGGACAATAAACTAAGAAAGGGATAGATAATGAACAGTTATAGAGTAATAGGGTGGCTGAGATGACCCACATAGCAAATGAAAAGCAATAAGATACTTTAATCTAAAAACACCAAGTAAAAAACGTAAGAATAAAACAAAAATTAAATTATTAAAACAAAAATAATAAAATTACGAACTGTAAGCAGTTTCACAAGAAACATTTTTTAAAGCATAAAAAAACAAAAATCGCCGGAAAGACATAAAAATACTTATTCATAAAATAGGAATAGTAAGAAAGGGCGATTCTTCGATTAATCAGTGAGAAAGGAAAGAAAAGAATTAAACTAAAAACAGAAAACTTAAATAAAATAAAGAAATAGACCAGTCAAAATGATTGGAATTTCAGATCAAAAAATAGAAAATAAAATGGATCTGAAACACACACGCTCGATCCTGATTGGTCGAAGGCATGCACGATAAGACTATATAAATGGCCATCTCAGTAGCCACTTTACTACTTTTATTATTTTCAACAACCACTGTTTTACTAAATTTTTGTTCATCTAAAAGCTCTAAAAACAATTTGTAAATCATTTGCGTATTTATCAAAATTCTGCTTACTTTCAATTTTTCATGAACAGTTTATCAATTTCCTACGTTAGAATTCGTATTTGCAATCTACTATTTTTGGAAATCTAAAGCTTGTGTCTATTATTTCCTATACCTATTCGGATCAGCTAGTTTCTTAAGTATTGTCTAACTCATAGCTTCCCAACCAGTGTGCCGCGAAACATTTTCGATGTGCCGTAAGATAATTGTGGATTTTTTAAAAATTTTCTTACTAATTATTTTTGAAGTGGCAAATATTGTTCGACTAATATTTAAATATTAATTTTTTTATTCGACAATTCAGTAACTGAAAAAATTAAAAATATTAAGTAGGCTCTGCAAAATCTTTGAAGAGTGAATGAATAGTCACATGTCGATATTCTGCTTTTTAGTATTCAGAGTATATTTTGTGAACAGTAGTGACCAGTAACGTAAGCTCTTGCTTTATAATATTTAAGTTTAAAGGTAAATATAAAAATAATTTAGAAAAATATGTTTAGAAAAATATTTGGATTTTATACAACATTTATAGGTATTGCAAAGTAGTTTTTGTAAAAAATCATTAAAATTTAAATTATGGATAAATTTTTAAAAAGAAGCGATAAATCAACAGTTGTTGATATGGAACAGATTCCAAAGAAAAAAGTAAAACCAACTGCTAATAGACAATATAGTGAAGAATACATCAAATTTGGTTTCTCAAGTGTTGAAATTGCTGGAAGTATTCAACCTCATTGTATAATATGTCGGAAAACATTATCAAATGAAACAATGGTGCCAAGTAAACTTCAGCGACATCTTAAAACTAGGCATTCCAATTATGTTGAAAAGAGTGTTGATTTTTTTAAACGAATGCAAATTGATAATAAAAAACAAAGTATTTTTATGAATTCAGCAACCACAGTTTCAAGACGTGCTCAAGAAGCTAGCTACAATGTTGCAAAATTAGTATCTAAAGCTAAAAAACCGCACATTATAGCTGAACCTTTAATTCTACCATCTTGCATAGAAATTGTTCGACATATGTTTGGAGACAAAGAAGCAAAAGAAATTGAAAAAGTGCCACTTTCTAATAATACAATTAGTAGGCATATTAACGAAATGTCCATTGACATAGAATCAACGTTAATACAAAAAATGAAAGATTCAGAAATTTTTTCGATACAGGTTGATGAATCTACAGACTGTAGTAATTGTGCTCAGCTTATGGTATTTGTTGGAATTTGTGAAGAAAAAGAAATGAAAGAACATCATTTATTTTGCAAAGAACTTCCCAATCGAACAACTGGGGAAGAAATATTTAAAGTAATCAACGAGTATTTTGTCAATAACAATATATATTGGAAAAATTGTATTAGCTTATGTACAGATGGTTCAGCTGCACTGACAGGAACTGTTAAAGGCTTGGTGGCTGAAGTTCTCTCTAAAAATCATGAAATTCAAATAATACACTGTTTTATCCACAGGGAAGCTCTTATGTCTCAAAGTTTACCAGAAGATCTAAAACATCAGACTTTACTTTTTCATACTGAAGTGCGTTGGCTTTCAGGGGAAGAGTATTATTGTCAAGAGTTTATGAGCTTAAAGAGGAATTAAAAACTTTTTTCGAGAATGACACTTTTTAACAAAAAATTTGAAAGATAACGTCTGGCTACAGAAAGTTGCGTATTTAGCTGATATATATGAACATCTTAACAAGCTTAATCGTAAAATGCAAGGAACAAATGAAAATATACTCATTTGCACTGATAAAATAAATGGATTTAAGGCTAAAATTAAGCTGTGGATTAATGAAGTGAAAACTGGTAAAATTTCTATGTTTAATAGGTGTTCTACTTTAAATCTTGATAAGCAAATATTCAAACTTGTGGAGCAGCATCTATATTTACTTGAAGAAAAGCTGCAGCATTATTTTAAATCAAATAAGTTGATTGAATTTGATTGGGTTCGAAATCCTTTTGTTTTGCCGTCTGAAGAATCTTCGCAAAACTTATCGATGAAACAAAAAGAAGAACTAATAGATTTAAAAAATGATCGTACACTTGAGCTTCAATTTAAAGACAATATTCCAATATCTCAGTTTTGATTAATCGCTAAGAAGGAATTCCCAACTATTTCAAAAAAAGCAATTGAAATTCTGTTACCTCTTCTTGCTGGGTTTTTAGACGTTTCTCTTCGCCTTGGATTGGTTTCTGCGTTTCAGTTTAGGATTTGATGGCATTGGGGTAGGTACGCCGAGGTCGATGACGGGTGTGGCTACTGATAGAGCATTTGTGCTTGAAGAAGGTAGAACACGACATAAAAATGCTAGCGACGAAAATCCAGAACACAACGACGATATTAGACGTCTGACATCAACTGTTATGTGGGAATGATGGTGTTGTTGGCCATGGCTTTGAATCCAGACACCGGAGATGCCAGCTCCTCAACAGCATATACCTGATACAGAGCCTGTTATTGCTCCTGTATCAGGGTTCTATGTGTTCGATTCTTCGAAATGAGACTGTCTCGGCAGTGCGAGCGGCGAGAACCATGTGCCTTCCAGACGATCAATCTTGGCTCGGAGCAAACGATTCTCTTCTCTGAGAAGCACAAGTTGTGCGTTTTTGCCTGCGCAAGAAAAGCACGGCTTGAGAGCATTGAGCTTTGTTGTCATGATGTCCTCAAACGAAAGAAAACGGAAATTAAATAGATACGAGTAAATTATTTGACGCGGTTCTTAATCTAGGTTACCATATTATCAGTTATTATCTGTTACCATATTATCAGAAACATTTCTTCGTTTTTCCTCATAATGATTTATATATAAATTGTTTATGATTATCTTTTATAGTTCTTTTACAGATATTTTAATTTTATCATTTGTAAACTAGTGGATTAGGCATCGTGATGGGGCAGGAGAGAAGGTACGAGTTGCTTTCTCGCAGCTCCGTTCACTATGCATGCTCACTAGCAGCAGGGCGACATCGGCGAGGGATCTGAATAGGGGTCTCATCGCAATCGCCGCTGGGGGTTTATTCAATAATATTTGTCAGTGTAAATCTTCACTTAGTGTATACAAAGTAAGTGCGAAGATCACGCAAAGACTAATGGCATAGTCCTAAAGAGGCTACACGTGGCACACTTGACTCAGACACTGCAAAGTTAGCTTATTCGGAAAATGAAAGTTTCTAGAGAAAGATACAAGATAAACTTCTATTCACCATTAACAAGAACGGTTAATGTAAATATCTCCGAATTATTCGAATTATATCGACCATACGTGAACAACCTTTTTGGGTGATGTTATTGGAGACACTGAGAATTTTTTGCTCAGGGCGGCATTTCATGTGTTAGGCTTAAGAGGATCAGGTGCATTGTCACCACTATTCATATTGTCCTCAATGATTATCGTTAATATTTTCAACCCGGAGAATAAACTTTTCCAAGGTATCATCACTATCATAAAATTTTATAGTATAGTAGCTAATTTTCATGATATCATTTCTTTTGCCGGTAGGGTCAGTGTTATTAAAATAAGTCACACAGGGATGGTGATCCCCACAAACTCGACCTCACCAAGTTTGGCCAAAAAGCACCAGCATTAGAATCTCTGACTGACTTTCAGTGGGAATTGAAACTCTGCGACTATCCTTCCTCCGCCATAAAAACGATCCAACTTCAATTTGCAAGAGAATAGTTAACCCCCCTGTAACATTCATCGTGTTAGTCCCTCCAATCGTTGAGAAATAAGAATATAATTTTTCCTTTGAATTGTTTCATATTTGTTTTAAAAGTTGTTTGCTGACATTCAGTGGGTCTGCTTGAGTTGGCACAAGTTGTGATGTCATCTAGAACTATAGATGGGCTATGATGACATTCTGGTGACTGATTACCAGTTTAATTTTCTAACATGCTTATTTCATCTAAATTCTGGCAATAATTGTCACCAGATAAATTTTATTTTTTTATTTTTTTTTATTTCTGCATCATTGATTAAGTTCTATGGAGAAAAGGTAGAGTTGTATGGGACAGTTGATTTTTTACACTGCAGTTGTAGTCACTTAATTAATAACAATAACATCAACCTATTATAAATTTACATAATTCTAAAAGTAGTTCAATTTATATGTTCCTTTATTTTTTTTCTCTCTCATCGATTGGACCTTAGTTTAACTTAGAAATCAAGTTCAACCATCCGAATAAGATATTCGTGAGAGTGATATTGCGACGAATCATAGTAAAATGATAAAATCCATCATAATCGCCCTTCTACCTCTACGAATGGTTTTCATGTTATCGTCACGTGGGTTTTCATTCGGATACTGCTATCTTCTTTTCTCTACGGCCCGCCCCACGTAAATGATTTCATCCCTATTAGCAAAATAGCTAAACCCATTTTTCGTCAACCCCAGATACCCTCCCGAAAGGCGTTGAGTTAGATCACCCGAATGATCGATAAAATTGCTAACCTAGATTAAGAACCGCGTCAAATAATTTACTCGTATCTATTTAATTTCCGTTTTCTTTCGTTTGTGGACATTATGACAACAAAGCTCAATGCTCTCAAGCCGTGCTTTTCTTGCGCAGGCAAAAACGCACAACTTGCGCTTCTCAGAGAAGAGAATCGTTTGGTCCGAGCCAAGATTGATCGTCTGGAAGGCACATGGTTCTCGCCCCTCCAGATGAAGGGGAAGAACAACTAACTCCACCGTCTTGAGCACTGCCGAGACAGTCTCATTTCGAAGAATCGAACACATAGAACCCTGATACAGGAGCTGTATAAGGTATATGCTGTTGAGGAGCTGGCATCTCCGGTGTCTGGATTCAAAGCCATGGCCAACAACACCATCATTCCCACATAACAGTTGATGTCAGACGTTCTAATATCGTCGTTGTGTTCTGGATTTTCGTCGCTAGCATTTTTATGTCGTGTTCTACCTTCTTCAAGCACAAATGCTCTATCAGTAGCCACACCCGTCATCGACCTCGGCGTACCTACCCCAGTGCCATCAAATCCTAAACTGAAACGCAGAAACCAATCCAAGGCGGAGAGAAACGTATAAAACCCCAGAAAGAAGAGGTCCTAAACCCGCTAGATTTCACGATCAAAATGTCAGAGGAGACACAGATGCTCCCCATTGAAAACGAATTGGACGCTTTTTTAGTCGATATAGAGCGAAATGGCTGGTAGAGCCGGAGGAAAATTTGTTCTTGATTTCAATCTTGATGGACGCTCTCTTTTGATTTAAATTTGGTCTTTTCTGCTTTCATTTTTCGTTTTATGAGGTTTTTTCATTACGATGGCGATAATTTTTCGAGAGGTTCAAGGAGAAATTGTAAACTGGCTAATGTAAGTGATAAACTTAACGTCCGTAACGTAAAATAAAATCACTATAGAAATCAGTAATCCGCCTACGTAAGTCCTTCTAACAGCTGTCAAGAACCCGTACAAGACAGTAGCTCACCTGCCCTTTACCTTTCACCGACAGTCTGCAGGGTCGGAGTTTCGAAATTATGTGTATTCACGAATTGAGACCATGGTTCCTTGTGGTTCTGTATTTTTCTCACCGCTTAAACCTAAATATCTCTAATTTATCGGCCTTCAGCAAATAAACAAGTAATCAACAATTTATTTGTTTTCTTAGTATTTGGCCAATAATATCAAAACATCAACCTAGTGAGAGTCAATTAATAATACTGCGATGGCGACAAATCCCGCCCTACAAAATTAATAAAAGGAGACACGAAATGGGTTCATTCGACAATAATCTAGGAATAAGCTTTAATAAATGTTGCTTAGGAAAGAGGAATGGATGTGGGCAATAAGGGTGGGGGTGTGCAAGAAAATGAAATGTTGATGAGGCATGATGCGAGAATAAGTGTGAGTTGTGGAAGACAGGTATAACAGTACATCGTGTATGGTGGGAAGATGCAGGGTTTGGAGCAAAACGATACCATATATTTAAATTCCAGAATAGAAAAAGGCTAGGACCGAGAGAAACAATATCGAAGTCAAGGTTCGCAATTGGGAAACCACCAGGATTGGAGCCTGGAATCAGGACTATAGGAGAGAGCTCTCAAATAGGCAAATAGAATACTCGAAATCAAGCATACAGACTGAGGATTGGACCTGGCCCATTATATTATTGAAGCGATAATCGGTCATTTTGATGTCATTCTCTTGCAACTTTACTGTGGCCCGGTTTGCTACAATTCAATTTCATAAGAATTTTCACTCTTTTACATGAAATTTCATTACTTTCACTGAACGAGCGTATTAAATTGTAAGCTTGCTTCGTTCTGGTGTATTCCAAACAGTGAATTTTCAAATTAACAGCTTCATTTTTGGATGTAAAAAATTAAAATATATGGAATTCTAGGACTCAATTGTAGCTTTTTATTCAAAATAAAAATTGAAAATTTAGAAATTATACAAATACGAATAGCAACAGGAACTGATAAAGTTTCGTTTTAATAACATTATTTTGAAATATCACTTGCCTAGATCTGTTGGCTGTGATTTCCTTTTCTATGGCCAGGGTGGAGAGATAAACCAATTAACCAAATATATATATATATATATATATATATATATATATATATATATATATATATATATACACCAATACCTCGCTTTGCGTCGTTTCGTTTTGCTTTTTTCGAAGTTGTGTCGCTGCTGAATTAGTTCTAATTTTCACTGTGCGTCGTTAGATTTTTCGAAGTTGCGTTGTTTTGGGTTTCAGTCTTTAATTTTATTTTCACAATACTTAATCACAATTCAATAGAAGATCATAATTCACTTTGCGTCGTGTATTTTTGGAACGTAACCACGACGCAAAGTGAGGTATTGATGTATATTAAAAAGATTTTTGAAAAAATTGGCTCGATGAACCTCGGACAGAGAAGTGAGAATTAAAAGAAATATGACTGCAATAGCCAGGCCCACTCACAGGGTGTAGCTTATCAGACTCCAAAGAGCTAAAAATAAAGTAAAATACGAAGTTAATGTCAGCATCGTTTACATCTAAATTAAGAGATATGCGTCAAACTTTACTTTGAACTCCATTATTCTTTCCACTCATGCATGAGCCATTATCGTAGATCTGGCCTCTTAGATTTAAGAGAAGCATGCAATTATATCAAGCGTTGTGCTCAAAACATCAGTCATATTTGCACCAGTTGTATTTTGTAAATGATTAAAATCTAAGAAATTTTAGCGCATATTTATTCTTTGATAATTTTCATCTTTCTCCAGCACTGTGGAAAATAGGATAACCCATGCCATCTGCTTAATGTGGCCTGCGTCCGTGGTACTGCACAGTTTTATTGAGAAATATTTCACGTCCTTAGCATAAAATAGTATTAGGTTTTAAATATGAGTTCCTAGTAAATTAATAAAATCCATTTGGAAATTTGTCTGATGACTCAGTTTTCATGAGTCAAAGATGATCTTTCATGGCAGGATCAAAGGTTAAAATGTATTATACAAATTTTAAAAATTTAAAAATTTCCAATTTCCATATTGTATAATTTGTCTGACTTATTCCAAAACCATAAATTTGTCCTTATCAAATAAATAAGTCTTGAAAACATATTTCCAAAGATGGGTTTCAAGTAAATACATGAATGTATCCAAATCCTAAACCAGATATAGTTATTTGAGAGAATTAAAAAATACCAACATTGCATATAAAATGTTCCTTCGACGATTTAGAAGCGATTGAAGCTGGAGAAATATGAACTGTGACAAATACTGACACCTCGAAAAAGAAATCCAAGAAAAGATGCAAATCCGCACAACCGTAGAAACCTTTGTAGTGTGCTCCTTTGGAACTTGGGACAAACTAAACAACGAAATCCTAAGGAAACTGAAGAAAAATATATGAAGAGTACAAAGAAACAAAAGTGAAGATGTTAGAACGTGTAATTAAAGGCTCCAGGAAAACATACGAAAATCACAGGAGGTATAATACATCATGAGCCTAGATCAGATAAAACTATGTGCCATACTAACATCGATAAATAAGGTATACTAGTAAATCAACTGTATCTAGTTGATAGGTTTGCCTATTAACTGTTGTCCACCAATCTCTGTCCTGTTTTTGTTATGTCTTCATTATTAAATATTTGCCTTTCAAGTGAAAATTTTCTACAATATCTTACAATCGCTACATTCACAAATTGCCAAATGAAAATTGTGATTCCTAAAAGAGTTTGTATAAGAAACAAGACTGTGATTGTAGAAGTTGAGTAAACAAGTCAACATTGGGGTGATTCTTCGCCCTTGTCAAGTTTACACATATAATATTTTACTTTGAATTGGTTTCGGGAAATTAATTTTACTCGTACTTATGGTTTTGTAATTAAAATAATCCGATTAGAATCTGTGTTTAGTCCACGATTCTGGATTTTCAAAATTAATGAATCATCTGAAAAATCAAATAGGGAACTTGTTCCCATTTGTTCTTTGTGGAAGTTACTGTCTCAATCTCTCAGTGGCGTTTTTATTGGTGAAAGTATAAATTTTGATTTATTTTCTACTTGAGCACTATCATCAGAATAGGCTATCATATTTTCACCTATACCATCTATACTATTATCATATGATGATGTTAACTTTTGTATGGCTCTTTGACTTGTGGTTCCATCAGCTTCACAAGTCTTTTTGAATGTTTGCATTTTTCTTTTGTTTTGTTTTACAAACGGTAATGTTTCTAAATTATAATAAACAATGACATTATTTGCTTGAATTAAGATTATGTCGTTGCCTTCGCCGTCACATCTTGCTGCAAACAGGTTGGAGGAGTTAGGAACTTGTGATTATCATAAAATAATAGACTTATTTTAAAATAAATAACTTATATAAAGCCTTTTTGGGTTTGTGAGTTGTTTTCAGATGAGAGTTAAATATTTCGAAAAATTATTAAGATAATTTTAAATGATAAATAATTGACTATTTAAAATAACTTTGAAAATAATTTTTAAACTGAAATTTTTAAATTAAACAAGCTTTTTAACCGGATCATTTTTAAATAAATATATTTTAAATATCGAAATTTTAATAAATGGTTTTTTGAAATATTTTATTGTTTGGAAATTATACAATATTTCATTAAATAAATACTTGGAATTATCACGTTAACTTTTGAACCGGATTTAAAAAATAATTTAGAAAATGTTTTAGCAGCTTCTAATAGGGTTATTATAACATTTTTGCTTTTGAGGATTTTATTTTTCCTGCCATTGTCAGCAGTTTGTTATAATTGAACGATTCAATAAAGTTTAAACAAATCTCTAATTAGAAATTTTATTTTTCAAGTCTCTTTTAGTGTCGATCAAAACTTGGGGAAACACTTAATATTGATAATATTTGGGAGTTTATATAGAATGCCATACTGCAAACAGTATGTCAACCGACCCCAGAATTCAATTTTAAAAATGTAAATACAGGTTCTTTTTTTTCGAAATTTGTTCTTAACCTGTTATGTATAATATGAGATTTCCCTTAAATGCTGCCTCCAATGTCTCTTCATATTAAAATCTGTTGGAGCTAAAAGGTTAAAATAAGTTTTTTTAAAATAGCGTTTGACTTAACAATTTTGGAAAATTATGTTTCAAGAGTAAATTTGACTTAATTTTATAAAACAAAATTTTCGTAATAAATATAATTTAAACATTTGTTTTTGAACTTACAAAAATGTAACATTGTTGATTGTAAACAAGAATTACTCATCGTAATTAATAAGATCTAATTGAACTAATTATAGCACTTCATTCATGTTAGGTAATAAAATGGAATTACTTGTTAGTTATATAATTGGACATACTTATAACCACGTAACAATATCCCTTAAAACAAAAATAAAATCCAATATTCTGTATTTACTAATCAGATTGATTGATCAAAAACGATGGTATCTACATATTGTCGCGCAGGGCCATAAAATACAAATAATGAATAGCACGAACATAGATACAAACGAACAATGCAGTCAATTAATATTTATACCAAAGAAAACAAATGTATTCATATTAAAACAACAATGTGCTCATGCTTCCGCCCATTTCATTCTGTTCCTTGACGAATATTTCAAAATACTGATAAATGATTGTCACAGCCAGCAATATGCCAGTACCACTTCCTATTGCGCCAAGGAAATCAGCCAATACCGACAGTGCGCCAATACATAGACCTCCGAATGCTGCGGCAGTTGGGATATATCGATTCAATTCGTGAATCATTGACTTTTCTCGATGACCACGCATTACCATTTGTTGTTCCTTCAACTGCTTCGCGACATCCTTTGCACTGGAACCAGACACATCAATCCAAGTCTTGCTGAAAAAGGCGCAGCTTCCCAACATGAAGGCAATGTAGATAAATCCGTGGACGGGGTCATGGAACATTGCCGTGAGACTATCAGGAGGAGACATGTAATAGCAAATACCACCTATTGGTACTGATCTTGAACCGGCTTCACCGTCCGACCAAGTGCCCAATAAATTGATGATAAGATTGCCCCTAAATTTATTGGACAACATTTGCGAAATAACGTAGAGATTCGAGACCAATGCGCTTTGTAAGATAATAGGAATATTGCTGGTATAAAACAATTTAATTGGATAAGAACTATATTGACCACGATAACGTGCAGATTTAATTGGCAAATCGACACGGAATCCTTGGAAATAGATAACAATTGCGAAAACAAGAACTGTTGCCAACAAATTCATTAGATTTGGTAAATTTGTGCGATAAAATGCTTCACGGAGTGCTCTAACTTTATCTGTTCTGGTGGCCATTAAATGGAACAATGAAATAATTGCTCCTTCAAATTCAGTTCCTCGTCCTGTGTTAATTGTTGTGGGACTAAATGCTTTCCAGACAATAGTTTCACAAATATTCGTTGCAATGAACAAAGATATTCCAGAGCCAAGACCATATCCTTTTTGTAACAATTCATCCAACATCAGTACCAATAATCCAGCAAACGTAAGCTAAAAATAGACATTAAAAATATTGAAAATGGGCGATTTTAAAATATTACTTGAAAAACTATCAATAAACAAACTCCAGCGCCGAGTTCGCCAGGAGTACCATACATTCCAGACATAACATATAACATAGCTTGACCAACAGTGATAACCATTCCAAATAGCTTTTGCGCTCCGTTAAATAATGCTCGATCTTTTGGCGTATCTCCTACTTCAATAATTTTTATACCGGCCAATAATTGCATTATAAGCCCAGATGTTACAATTGGACTGATACCCAATTCCATAAGAGAACCCCTGTTAGATGCAAGAATAACTCTCATCCAATAAAATGGATCTGCTGATTCTGATGACATGATACCAAATAAAGGTACTTGACAGCAAACAAGAAATATGAAAAGAGTAATTGCTGTCCATAATACTTTTTCACGAAATTGAATTTTTCTTTCTGGTTTGGATATTTCTGGTAAAACTTGACAAAACGGTTTCACCAAATCAAGAAACTTGACTAGACAAATAAAATAATATTAAACAAGCACAATTAAATAAAAAATGTATGTATTAAAATTAACTCACATCCCATTAATCGAAATAAGAACAAAATATTAACAAAATGAAAGTAAACTTACACCCCATAGTTGGCGATCTTTACGTATTAACTAAAAGTTTTATTTGAAGTAATAAAACAAATTATATAAATGTTTTACGTCACATATTTTAATTATAATAATTACTATTTAATTTATTTATTTTAAATCATTTATAATTAAAAAAATTTTTGAATTTATTAAAAATTTAACTTTCTTAGAATTGTTTTATGTTTTTATATTTATTTTTTGCATAAATCATAATAAAAGAATAATTTTACTATTAGAATAATTTATATTAAACTAAACTACATTTTAACTTAACTTTTTTATAATTTGAAGACAATTTAGATGCGATGGGATTTTAATTTAACTAAATATTTTAATTTACAACATAAAATTTTAATTTAACTTTTTTAAAATTTGAAGAGAATTTAGATGCGATTGGATTTTAATTTAACTAAATATTTTAATTTACAACATAAAATTTTTTTAATATTTTTGACAATTTAATTTTTAAATACTGGACCAAAACTAGTTATAGGTTTTTGTTAGAAGAACACGATAATATAAAAACATGCTAGCAGTAAATCGAATTTTATAATCAGTTTTATCAAAGTTCTAAGAAATACAAAAGAAATCTCGAAAAATATTAATAACAGGCATGTAAACTATTAAGGTGAAACCTATAGAAAATCGAGGAAATATAAAATTCAATAAAAATTCGCCCTAGAACACTTAAATGAAAGAAAATTTTCAAATCGAAATTAAAAAATTGGTACAAACTAAATCGAACAAAATAATTTTTTAGGCAGTAATTAAAAATTTAAATCTAAAGTTAAACCAAAACGATTGCCGATATTAAAAATGTAAATTCAACAAATTCAATTAAAATTAATGAAAAAACCAGCCTAAAAATTACATACACAAAATTAAATTTGAAAATTTTGAATAATATTTTTAAAATTTAGTATTAAATTAATTATTAGAAAAAAATTAATCAATTCACTCAGTAAATTGATTTTAATACGAACAAAAGTATTTAAAAAATGTAAATTAAAATTATAATAAAATTGAAAATTTTTAATAAAATTATTTTTATAAAATTATTTTTAAATATATAAAAATTTTACACATAAATATTGTAAATAAATTAAATATTTAAAATCAATTATTTGAAGGGGTATTACATACACAAAATTAAATTTGAAAATTTTGAATAATATTTTTAAAATTTAGTATTAAATTAATTATTAGAAAAAAATTAATTAATTCACTCAGTAAATTGATTTTAATAAGAACAAAAGTATTTAAAAAATGTAAATTAAAGTTATAATAAAATTGAAAATTTTTAATAAAATTATTTTTATAAAATTATTTTTAAATATATAAAAATTTTACACATAAATATTATAAATAAATTAAATATTTAAATCAATTATTTGAAGGGGTTGTCTAGATATGTGTAAGATAAAATTTAAATGCATAGAAATATATGAGGAAAATAGTAAAAAGCACAATTTTGCAAAATTCAAAAAATAATAATTGAAGTTGGAAAATTAAAAATTAATATTTTTAGAGGAAAACGAATATGAGCGCATCGCAAATGATGAGGCGAACACGAATATTGTAATATAAAATCATTAGAGTCCCTAGACAAAGTTATTACGAAATGCTATATAATTAATTAACTCCCTGAGCTTGGTAGGCAAAATGCCAGTCTGTCATGAAAAATCAAAATAACTAAATTAAACAACGATAAGTCCGGGTTCCTTGTCGGTAGAAATTCAATTATTGATTGTGACGAGACTGTTCATTATAAGATAAACTCTCAACTCCCTCAGACTTCTACAATTAGTCGAAAAAATTTAGAACAAAAATTGGGAGAAGTTAAAATTATGATTAACGGGAAATTTTAAGAATTACCGAGTATAAAGTAAAAAGTGAAAGTGTCTTCGGTAAAGCAAGATAGAGTTCTGATCAAGTGAATTAAATTTATTTAAATAGTTGCTTGAGGCAATTCTTGTTTAGTAATCTGACCCGAGCTCAAGTCAATTATATTAAATCTTTATTTGAGAAGTTTCGAACTGTGATATTAATAAAAGTTATTGTGTCAAGTTAGTATTTTTTGATCAAGAGCACGTGGTCAAACTATCAGTTCTATTCTTCCGAACTATAATTTTACTCTACAGATAAATAATGACAAATCAGTACACAAAAAAACAACGATTGAACAAATAAATACTTTAAAAAGGCAGTGCTAAAGATTTGTATATACATGGAAAGAGAAAAATGAAAAGTCAAGAAAATAGAAACAAATAAACATAAAAATAAGCAATTGTTTAGATTCTGCAATCCGGTCAAAAAAGAGGAAATATTATTTTATTTATATTATTGAAACTCTAAATTATTGTATTTTAGACCAGTGCATTCGAAAGTGGTAGTCCACGGACCGGCGTCGATCCGCACCGTGGGTAAAGAATTTGTTTAAAAAGTTAGCCTATTATAAAATTGATCAAGCATGCATTTATATAAATTTCATGACATATTTAAGGTCATATAAAAAGAAAAATAATTAATAAAATTGGCAAAGGTCCTTAGTGCAATAGTAAATTTTTCTATCGGTCCACCAAACTGAAAAGTTTTTAAAGTGCTTATTTCAACTCTTATCAATTGCGCTTTGATATAATAACAGAAATGGAGAAAAAATATTTAAACTAATCATTAAAATCATTCGGTTCATCAATTAAGCTTGATTCTTCTATATATATTTAATAAATTTATATTTATTATTAAATTTGGATTCAATTAACAACGATCAAAATGGTCGTTGTTCATTATGCCTAAATATGCTGTTGATTTTCTTGCGGAAATACAAGAACTAACCAGTGCCACTAATTTCGACGATTATTCTGACAGTGTTGATTTACTAACTAATTTAAATTTATTTAACGTTCCCGTTGAACGACCTAGTGAAGACAATAATGTAGTTAATGCCCTGATGGGAAATGCTCAATGCTGCTTTAAACGATATCCCGGATATCAGGCCCATAGACATGTCGTCGTGTCTCGTGGTGTCCAGTGCAGTGAAGCAATTATTAAAAACTTATTGAAAATGATATCGATTCAGCAGAAAATTCTAATCTCTTTCGATCTCGAGCCACCGAACGTGGAGATGTTTTCCATGAAAATGTCCTCACCAAAGATGAGTCTAAATCACCTGAAAACCAGTCAATAGTTCCTTTAAAAGCAAATGTTAATCCATGCCGGAATGGAATTTTTAAAAGAAAACCGGAAGTTTTTACGCCTGTTACGCAAGAACCTCCCGAGTTAAGAGAGTCTTCGAAATTCTTTCGCAAACATTTTCCACTTGACTATAAAAGGCATAGGAAATATTTAGAGGACGATATTGACAGTTTGTCAGCAACCATCTCTAATTACTCTTTACACGAAAAGTTATTAAGACTGGAGGAGAATCTAGGTTTCAATCGAATTAGTGAATCTGTTGATCAAAATAATCATAAATTCGAAAACAGTGTCAATGGGTTACCATTGTTCCATCAACGGGAATGTGATTTCAAAAGTTCTACTGAAGCTATTAAAGGAAGTATGACTCGAAGTCTGACTGGAAAATCTCAAGTTCCAAATCAAGTTAAGAAAGAGATTCATGAAAATCAAAGCAGTGATTCTTATACAAGCTTTGGAAATGCGAAAGAAACCGTTCGACATATATCACAAACAGTGGAGATATTACTCAAGAAACAGCTCCAGAAGAAATCGATAAAAAAAGCAGAGCCCTCAAGCATGTATTACGAATATTACTATTGATAAAACCCCTTCAGTTCTGCCAAATAATGGCAACCTAATACAAGCATTTCCACAACAACCTGGCCAGTCTAATAACAAGCACAAGTCTTCATCTTTATCACAAGAGAAAAATAGCTGTTTGGAAAATATACCATCATTGTCAGAAAAGTTAAATAAAAATAATGCTTCTAGTGTTACGTTTATGAAAGGATCTGAAGAGTTGAGGAACTATGAACAACAGAAACTATTGGAGTCTAACAACCTAAATGCTTTGAGGAAGAAACAAAAGTTCATCATGAAACATACAAGGACTAATAGCAAAATTAATCTTTTAAATAATCTTGATGCTCCACAGTTGACAAGTTTAGATTTTCTTCCTCAGGGTGGTCAATGCGAAAAGCAAGATACTCCAATGTCCAGATGTCAACAGGAATCAGAACTCTCTCCAGCTCTAATTGATTTGCCAATTCCAATATCACCGTCTAAAAACAACTTGTCTTACACTCCAAATTTTGAGCATGGTAGACTGACGAATCTCAGCCGTAATTCGAGCCATAGTGAAAACGTGTGCATGACACCGTCTCAAATACTCAAAAGATTAAACGTTCCGTTTCATTCGACCGAAGCAAACAAGTTGACAAGTCATTCAATGATCATATGATGAATGTTTCAGAGCCCAACAATCAAAACTGCAGTCGCAATACTGTCAGAGCTAAATATTGCACGAAAAAAGTAGTGAAGCATAAATTCTATGTTCCAGAGAGCGCCAATATTGAACAGATTCTGCGCGATCCATCCGATCGACGAATCAAAGCGATTTGCGATCGGCATAATTGTGATATTGAAATTTATTCTAAGGTACCTAAGTGTGGATTTTTAAAAAATATAATTATATTAGCTGCACCAAATAATGAAAATTTACGAAAATGTGTCAGATCCCTTGATTACAGCATGCATTGGTGCCTCACTGCCCAATTGACTTAACCGTTTTTATCTTTATAGAATAGCAATGAAACCTTTCTATGGTCTAATGGTAACATTTGAATGACAATTAGGAATGCATTAAGATTGAAAATTGAAATAGATGTTTATACAAAATATAAATGAATTAAAAAATAACTTTTTTTACTTTTAAGTAGAAATTTTCATTGGACGTCTTCAAAGTTTTTGTAGACTTCTGTAAATTTTCAGAGGTGGATTGCGTTTCACAGCACTAAATGAACCGATATTTACACAATTTTAAGTCACCTTTTAAATAAAACGTTTGTCACTTAAATACTAGCGGTGTATTTACATTTACGCCCAAATGGCACTTCACAAATAAAGCTTTGACACAATGTTGAGGTTCTATAAATTGAATAAATAATGTTCGAAGAACTGAGTTCAACAATAGAGACATAATTTAACATGATTCAACAAAGTTCAAAAAATTAATTAAATAATTGAAAAAATTAAAAATTAATTTTTCGGAGGAACAGATATGAGCAGGTGACAGGTGATGAGATGAGAACGAATATAATACTGTTAAATCTAGGGTGGTCACTAGACAAAGTTATTCAAAAAATACAAACTAATTAATAAATTAGTTGAAATCAATTAATCAATCTACTTAGGAACTAAATCTTCGTGCTTGACAGACATGATCTCAACCTGTCAAGTTGAAATATGATAAATTTAATTTTATACAAAAAAAAAATCTAATAAGGAAGATGACGTTGTAGCCTTGCACATTGAGCATGGATTTCTGTATAAGTTGAAATTGAGGTAACCGGAGCTGGTTTTGGTGGACGAAAGGAGGAGTAACTGGATCATGGCAACAAGCTTTTTTGAGGATTGGAGGACCCATGAGTAATAAACACTTATCGATTGAACGGATATCACTGGTAATCTACTCTTTTAAGGAGTATCTTTTTAATAAACGATTAGCCAGTTGTAATCTAAATAACTCAACTTACTGGAGCTCGATTTTAGCTTTGGTGCATCCATCTTTTGATTGACCGACTTCATTTGTTCCGGTCGGCATCATGTGCCATCCAGCTTATGGGAATGTTCCCAGAGCCTGCCAATTTTAGTAAGAGATATTTCTTGGCATCCATGATCTGTGCCAAATTGTCCAACATCCACTCTTGTGGTTTCGACATGCCAAGTTAATGAATATTTGATTGTTTGTCATTCTGGTCCATGAGTTTTCTTTAATTGCTAAATTAAAATTTTATTTTGAAATTTATTATATTGTGAAAGCTAATTTTGTTTATCAAATTTTAATTATTAATACTTATTATCAATTATTTAAACTTTTATATTTAACCACTTACAGACGACTGAGTTAAAATATCGCCATTTACTCGTTTTATCAATAAGCCATTTGTCTATTTTCTTGGCCCTCAAAATTAATTAAATTTTCGTGTGATAATTCAAGTAATTACATTTTGGTTCTTTGTGCAACCCAAAACAGCATTATAAGCAAATATCTAAATTTATATAATATATTAAATTGTAATTTGTATGATTGTTGTATATTGACATGGCTAAAAAATATGAAAAAACACATTATTTAATTCTCATGTTTTATTGGCAGGTTGTTTCAATAATAAATTTTAGAAAATCTTTGAATTATTGAAAGTAACAATATGAATAAAATTAAGAATTTTAATAATCTAATAACATCGTTAAAATGTAGTTTCTCGTACGTAAAATAGCTAAATCAGAAATCTGACTAAACAACAGACACTAGAATTTCGTTAATTTATACTAATGAAGAAACTTGAGAATGAACTCACATAATTAAAGAAAAATATTATGTGAAGAAACTAAAAAAAAACTAAAATTTTTTCATTTAACTACTTGTATTGAAAAAGATATGAATAAAAAGTAAAATATTGCCAAATTATCAAAATCAATTAAAATTAAGTATCAGTATTCAAAAAAATTAATTAATAATTGAGAATGGAAGCACATAATCAGGAGAATCCAACTGAACCTTAGCTAATGGGACACAAATTTTCAATAAAGGTCTGGACTCGATTTAATGGATAAGAAATTGTTCGCTTGGTTCGAGTTCAGGATTAAGCAACAAATTAATGGAATGGGAATTATTAAAGCACAGTTGATAGAAGAAAAAGAGACTCAAGAAAAATGGAAAAATTTGAATTAGAAGGGGAAACTAGAGAAC
>CAUHTR010001594.1:0-19906 GCA_959609185.1 Schmidtea polychroa | reverse complement strand
TATTATTATTATTATTATTATTATTATTATTATTATTATTATTATTATTATTATTATTATTATTATTATTATTATTATTATTATTATTATTATTATTATTATTATTATTATTATTAATATTATTATAAGCTATTGTACATTGTATTTATGCAGTAATAAATGTATTTTCTGACTTGTGTTTTGATTCATCTATTTAAATTAATTTTATTAATCCTATTTTATCCATAATGTTTACTTTTTATATAGAAACATTTTTCTAAATTAAAAGAAAATACTATTTTGCCTTCTTAAGATATATTTGAAAATGGCGGATATATATAATTGTAAATATCTTTATGATATTTAATATGGCTTTCAAGCAATGAAAATATTTTTTTCATTTTCTATTTAAGGACATTAATTTAAATGATATATCATATCAATCGACTCTGGTAGTTTTAATATTAGATAGAAATGTGGCTGAGGTTGTAATCATTTTCATGTTTTATCCCACAATTTCTTTTTGTAAAATTCCCAAACCAAAATTTGCTTTTTGCTCTCTGCATCTCATTTCTAGGCCTATTCAAGTCGTGTGTTTTATTGCAAGGGCCACTGAATAACTTTTCGGAAAATTTCATCCATCAATTTTATGGATCTGATGCTTGTCACTTGTCATTAATAAAAATTAACTAATAAAAAACATCAATTATCCAAACCGTGTTGTGTCATTTTCAATTTCAAATTATTATTATTTCTACCATTTTGAATGTAACACATGTTTTTGTAAACTATTGCGAAATTAATTTCAAAAATTGTAATATTGCAGATTTTAGAGTTTCAATTATTGCTCCATTTTCGAGTATATCTAAAAGAGATTCATAAAAGAAGATAAGAAGAAATAAATAAAAAGACATTGATTATCTACAATATATGATTCAACTCTTTTTACACTGTAGATACGTTCCTAAGAAATCCGCGTAGAAAAACCGTATGAAAAATAATACATTACTACAGTAAATGGGAGATTTGTTCCGTCATCCGGAAACCATGTAAGATGAAATAAAGAACTATATTTAGTTCAAAATCCGTGTAAAAAGTGTTGTTCACAATATGCATTTTATTGTGCAATAAAATTCAAAATACATAGCTAAAATTAGCGCAAACAAAACAAAGAAATCTGTAGACTTCAAATAAGTTAGTAGTAAGCCGTGAATGGTCTTTTCGAAATCTATATAAATCTTATACTTTAGAGAATACAAATAATTGACCAACACCTGTTGCATATTACTCATCAATTCGTGCCAGATTAGTTATTTGACAGTGAAGTTACAGTTGGAGCTGTAGGAAGTCGCAGGAAAGTCGAACATTCAAATAGTGTTCTGTTTGCATGATATGTTTATAATTTATTATCATTCACGCCTGTACAAGCTTATTTGTTGGTCATACATTTCTGGATTTATTATTCGATTTTTCTGTGTAATTATGTTTTGTTTATTTACATCAAGTTGATTCAGACAAAATGTACAAAGAACTTTGTGAAATACAATAAAATGTATAAATTTATCAAAACTCAAAATAATAAAATGGTGTAAAAAATATTTTAAAAAATTAATATTTTTTCGGGGAAACAAATATGAGTGGGTGACAAAATAATGAAACAATGCGAATATAATAACTTAACAGCGACTGGGGTCCCTAGACAAAGTTATTTAAAAATAGAAACTGATGTGGAAACTGATACCTAAATAATAAAATCCAAGAATTATTAAATGAAAAAAATGTTCAAGGGGAAATGTATGAAATGGAAGACGGGTTGTTCCAAAATGCTGATAAATAAAAACTGAAGAAAAAATTGAAAATGAGAGATAATTACTGGATTCAATAAATATTAAACAATGAAATACGACAAGATCGTTCTTAATTAACAAGTACAAAGTGGGTACTTTTGTCGTATTTCCCCACAGTTAAATAATTAGTTAAAAATATAAACATTTACATATAGTCTGAGTTTATCCGACAAAGTATTTTGATCCCCTTGGGGTACAGGTCACATGGGGACTGGTCGTACTCAATATATTTTTTTTTATCTAGAGATGTTGTTTTGTTTAATTATTTATTTATTTAACTAATTATTTAACTGCGAGAAAATACGACAAAAGTACCACAAAGTGAAGAAGGAAAAACAAAAACAAAATGGAAATTAAATTTGCATATTTTGATAGGCTATTTCATTGCCTGTAATTAGAAACAAAATTCTCGAACTTAATTTTTTTGGATATAGGAGTGTTATATGAAGGGAACACAAAAAATCTTAAAGCTGCCAATATGGTCGAAACTGTTAACACATAATATTGATTACAGAGAGACTAAGAGAAGAGTTAAGAAGAATTAGTGTGAAAGATCTTTAGCGAAACCTTGTCCAATTTGCTGAGGTAGTTACCCACTGGGCTACCTACTTATTTTAAAAAAGATAAGTGAAGATCGTGAAAGTTAAAGTATTTATTTAGATATAAATGAATTTATTGTGTTGGGTTTTCTTCTTTTTGATATAAAGAACAGAAAGAGTTAACATCATCTACCGACCTCCAATTTATAATAATTATTTTCCTTAACTAATTATTGAGATTGATAAAATTAATTTTAATGATAGAAATTTAAATATAAAAAAATATATTTAAATATATTAAAAAATATATTAAAAATAAAAAAAAACAAAAATATATATATTTATCATCTTATCAAAATTGATATTTTAAAAAAACTAATGAATTAAATAATAAAACATAATATATTATTAATATATTAAACGCCTTTTATTCTCGCTGGGTTTATAGTGCAAGCAACTTCCTTATAAATGTCAACCGAAATCAAATTTTCTTTTATTAGATGGGAATAGAACAAACAAAAAATTACTGAAATTTACTAATCCGGATGTTTTAATTGATATTATTGTTTTAATTTTTCCTGTAAATTCACGAATGAAAAGAATTAAAGAAAATCTAAACAAAATTTTAATTCTTTTAAATTAGATGTCCTGGCAAAAAATGTTTGATATCAAACTAGTGATTGTTTTATTTTATTGCTTTGACTGGACTCGTAAAATCCAGCCATATTAATAATTATCCCGAAATAAACCAACCCAACAATCGAGTGATTAATTAAATTTCAACAGTAGTTTCGCAGTAGATGAAAATTACGATAGTCTCATTATAAAAAAAAATAATACAGATACTGCAGTCTGTGCCCGTACCGGCAATACAGCTTCATCAGGATTCAGCTTCTATACATGGCCGTATTAATTGAGCGCCCTGGGCTAAATAAAATTTTGCACCCCTACATACTTTTATTATAAAAATTCAATTTTATTTTCAAAAATTCAAAACTTAAATATGTATTTACGCAAAACAAAATTCAAAAAATTTATATAAATATGTGAATTAAATATTAATTTTTAATTTAAATATGTCTTTTGCGGCATTTATTTTTAGCAAATATATCTATAATTTTCTTGTGATCCAGTTTCTCAAGGACATCCGATTCTATTGACAAAATACTTAAATTATTTAATTTGTATTGTCCTAAAGGTGATCTTAGATGATTTTTTATTCTCTTGAGAGTTGTTGTTATATTCGGAAAAGTGCGTTCAATTTGCGATTCAATCTTTATAGAAGTTAGGTCATTAGCATACATGGTTTATATGGATGAGAAAAAATATAACATTGAACACATTACTAACTTAAATCACAGATACGCTAAATATAAAGAAAATTACTTTTTTTTTAAATTAAAAAAAAGTAATTAAATTTCACCATCTTGTTTTCTTAGCGCCCTCGGATCGATGGCGCCCCTGGGCTGTAGCCCAATTAGCCCTATGGTTAATAGGGCCATGCCCGTTACCATATGCATAGGCTACTGATTAGTGAATGTGTCTATTGCAGTGATTCTCAACCTTTTTTTGTCACTGCACAATTTCAAAATTTGGTGGCACGTAACTAAAAGATATGTAATTATTAGATAATTTGTTTTAATAAAAAGAATTTAAACGGAAACGTTTAAAATTTAGTTTTTGAATAAATCCTTTCACTTATTTATTATTTCCATAGACCGTAATGGAACATTACAATCAAAATATATAAGTTTTCTAGGCCATGTATAGATAAAAAGTATATTTTTGTTAAACAGCAATAAATTTCTTATGGATAACCACAAATTTTCGACTGGCATTTGATATATCCCTTTACGATTTATTGCTCCTCCTAAATTTTCTGTATACACTCAAGAATTTTATTGATATATGCTAATCTAACAAAAAAATTAAAACAAAAATTAAAAAAGATTTTAGTGAGATTTTGTTTGTTTTGTGAGATTTGACGCATTGAATTATGTTCAAGTCTTTCAACTCAGAAACACTAAGCAATTCTCTTTATCTAATTTGATGTTACTTGAGTAACAACCCCTATCCTATTTACACAAGATTGCTCTAATGTCCATTTTTGTTTAATTTTCACGTGCTTAAGTACATTTTAAGTGCATACATCGATTAAAACAAACATTTCCTAGTTATGGGAAATTTAATTTATAAATGACATAGACTACACTGTTTGGTTTTATTAAAGACATTATTGCACGTACGTTCATTGCAGAATTTGAGCAATTTGATGTAGACATTAATTGACAAAACATCAATGTACATTTGTCATCATATATATGTTATTCAGTGCTATTTCAATAAAACAAATCTTTACAATAAAAATTAAAAAAAGTCATAAAAAATTAAATAAAACACATAAACACAATAAATAGTAAAAATGCATACAAACTTTCAATATGTTGAATCGTTTTAATGATATGCATTTCTATAATAAATTTTTGAATATAATTCCGCGAACTCTACTTTGAGTTTTCTAGAAAATGAAAAGATATTAACGCAATATTTATTTTAGTTATAATTGTTGGATTAGAATCTGATAAATTTGAATTTATTCAAATGCGCCGAACAAAACAAAAATTGAAATAAAAAAATGATCATACACCAAATAATAAAAAATAATATACAAACCATTTTCAGGATCATTAAGCACATATAATTATAACGACGAATCGCAAGAAGACGCAAGCTCCAACATAGTTAATAAAGAAATAACGCATTCAAAAAGACTGCATGCTCAAAAGAAAAAAAATAGCAAATAAAAATAAGAACATGAAAAATTAAAAAAAAGACTATTGGTCGTATTTACATAGGAAGCAACAAAGAAATTAAGAGAATTTAAGAGAAAGTTTGAAAAACAATATTTTAAAACAACTAATAAAATGCGCGATATCAACCAATGAAATGGTGTTATTGTGCTAAAAATAAAATAATTTCAGAAAAATTATTTTTAATTTAATTTTAAAATAAAATAGATAAATCAACCAGTATCCGAATATGTGTACAATGCCATCCTAAACATTACTGAATTAAATACAGAAAGGGTAGAAGGACACCAAAAATTAAACAAATCAAAGGTGAACAAAGTGTAAAAATTATTTAATAAATTAAGTCTTACATTAAACAGGTAAGCTTGACATAAATGTAAAATTATTGCAAAGTAAAATAATGCTTTAAATCTCGTAAAATTTGTTTAACCCTTTGGTGAGACATTATTCTAGGTAACATGGAATTATTAAATCACTACGTATGCTTTGTCATTCTACATGCTAGAATAAAGTGAACAAATGTGACGACATCATAACATTTTGCGGACACTATGGTGACACATTAAGAAACAATATGTTACACATATAAACCAAATAAATCCCAATTAAATGCGTTTACTTTTGACATAAAGCTTTGTGTGCCAAGTTTCGCGAAAGGTTTAATATGGAATATATATTTATCATAACTTATTAAAGAAACCTATTAAAAATGGACGTGGTTAACACTAGAAATATTGATTAAAATAAAAATTCTAACATTAACACACGTGGGAGCATCATTTGACAAAACACAATATTTATTTGAGAAAATAGGTAAATGACAGTAAAATAAAAAACTAAAAGACAAAACATTTCTCACCAGTTTAATGTATTTAGTACAAAAATTACTATTTAAATATAAAAGCAATCGTCATTAAATATGTCAATTGAAAGATAATTCAAAAAGTTCTTGTTTCGTATGGGGAAACTTGAATACAACCAATATAATAAGAATTTCCACAAGGCCTTTTAATAACCTTGTTAAGGAATAATACATTTTCAAGATTAATTGTCATTCCAAAATCAGTAGGAGAACTCGATGTCCAATCGCGACATGAAGGAACAGTTTCTTGATAAATATCTAAAGCGCCTCCAACCCACATATACTTAGATCTCCTAAGAAGACACTGGTTATATGAGAATTATCTTTATAACTTACCATGGATCTATATCTAACACATCATGACCCTCAAATGTTAAAAGAGGTACTCCTGGTTTTCTGGAATATCCATTAAAAATTTGACTCCAAGAGAAAAATAAAGTCTCTTCCTAGAAAATATTTTTTTTAATTTTCACAAAAAATTAGCAAGATTATTTAAAAATAATTAATACATTTTTTAATTAAAAAAAATCAAAATAGTAATTACCAGATCTATTTCTCACTAAAAATTATACTTTTTACATCAAAATTAATAAAAGTTTTAATATTAATTTTCAAGCTGATAAAAAAAAGTTGTTTTAATTAAATGACAATAGATTAAAATGTTCATAAATTTTATACTAATAAAGTGTGGTGCCTAATAAAAATACCAAAATAATTATAATTTTTTAATATCAATTATAAATCATTTTAAAGATATAATATTTTTTTATACTCTTATGTAAACTTTATGGTTAACAGAAATTTACCTGATTTCGATACAAAATCACAACGAAATTTATTTTTAAAAAAGCAACTAGAATGAAGATATTAAATAACAGAATTTTTATTAAAATGTTAGAATATATTGAAGATTAAAATAATCCAAAGAAAATTTTATTCCTTGAAGAGGTCCATTTAGCTTCGCATAGGGGTCTAAAGGCTAATTGCAACGCAGATATTATAATATTAAGCAAGAAGACGTAAGACGCGTGCCTGATAGGTGTAGTATCTGTTGCAGAAGAATAGTAAAAACTACCTCATCATCCATAACACCAAATATAATAATAAATAAAATGGATCGTTTTCAGATGGACATAACTTACATGTTGGATTTTTTTTTATTTTTATTTTGGTATTTATTTTTACACATATTTTATTTTTTGATTTATTTTTATACATATTTTAAAAAATAATAATTATTTTGGTATTTTTATCAGGCACAACACTAATATTTAATAAAGTCTGTTTGCGGTTACTCTTAGGAATTAATTATCATAAAAAAATTAAAAAAATTAATCTTTGATTAAAAACTGTTTAGTTAAATACATTTAATTTTTCAAATTATATTAAAATAATTATAATGAAGTTAAAATTAATTAAGTTGGGTTTCTGTAAAAATTAATGTACAAACTTAGAATCGCGTACCAAATAAAATACAAAATTTAACACAAAACTCCAAAATAAATTATAAAGTGAAAAAATTTAAATTGATATTTTTCGATTTGAGGTTCCTCACCAATGACATTTAAAAAATACAAACTAATTAATTGGTTAATTGATAAAAAAATCAATTTAATTAATGAACATAATCCTCAAGTTTGACTGGCATAGTGAAAAAAAAGCTAAAGTAAAATACAGGTATGCCTCCTTTTACGGTGCTTCGCTCTTACGGCGCTAAAATAATTTTCGACCCTTGTCTCGCTCTTACAGCAACCATGCACTGTACAGTTTTTAATCAACGAATTTTCTATGCGGTGTTCGGTTTCAACGCATTATTCATAACAAGCGCATCGTTCTCTACTTGACTGCCAAATCTAATAGTGTTACAATTGTGTTAATACGCATTTATATTACGTATACATACCTTCACTATATACCAGTGTTTCTCAAACTATGGGTCGCGACCCATTTTTGGGTCGCGAAAGAATTTTTGGTGGGTCGCGATGACTTATGGAAAGATTCATTCATTAAATAACTCATTAAATAAACATTTATTTTAAAATTAATCTTTGTCATGTGGGTCGCAATAAAATTTTTGGCATGAAATGTCAAAAATTTGGGTCGCGATCAAAAAAGTTTGAGAACCACTGCTATATACCCATATAGTTATGGCCCTAAAGACTAGTGAAAAGAGGAGTCGGAAGTCATATTCATTGGAAAAAAAGTTAAAAATGATTCACTTACATGACCAAGGCATTTCGAACGCTAGTAAGCACAGTTACTAACTCTAAGGAAAAGATTTTGAAAGAAATTGAAAGTGCTACTCTAGTGAACCCTAAAATAATAAGAATGTTATTGTTAAGATAATGTTATTGCTGAAATGGAGAAAATGTTAGTGCTTTAGATCGAACTCAATTAAGGCTAGAAAAGGGGACAAGGCTAAAGATGATGAGTTTGAAGCAAGTAAAGGTTGGTTTGTGCAATTTTAAGAAATTATTTTGGTAGCCATTTATCCCCTATATGGGAATGTAAAACATCTTTAACCCTTAAATATGTTCATTGCTCCACAGCGGATATTTTAAATTTATGTTTTCTCAATATTTGAATTTATTTTAATTGAAGATGTTCGTGTTCTTTCATTAGTGAAGAAATACATAAGCTCTCTTATCAAATTCTTATACTAGTGCCGCTATGACGTAATAAAAATGTTTGTATAATAAAATTCATGTAATTACTTAAGGGTTAAAATGCTTACATTTTTGTTAACTATTTGCCATGAGTGCCAATATTTGGCCGGCATCAAATTTTTCAGATTTCTCGATTGGTCTTCTAGAAATGCCTGAAAAATGCCCACATAACTATTATCAGCTGCGAACTTTTGGCACAAATGATTCGCTTCACCGACTCGGATGTTTCCTCTCCAAGGTTCGGGTAATAAAATGAAGTAAAGCTCAAGTAAAAAGTTATTATTTCCTTAAAATCAGTGAAAATCATACTTTTTTCTGATTATGCAAAATATTATCTGGATTAGGCTTTTGTACAGGAATTCTTTTAAAATTCTGAAATGAGTAATTGAAAGTTATCAAAATTAAAATTATTAAAATTATTATCCGTAAAATCGCGCGTGTCAACGTGGAAGTCCTCAACGGATTCCTTTGTGGTCCGAGGGGAATTTATATGAAAACCTATTTACTAGGATTTATTTTATATAATAAATGTCACATCAATTTTTCAAACTACGGAATAGTCATCACTGATAAGAGGGCGATGCAGGCGATGCAAATCATCGGGGCCCGCGATATAATCATATTTGGCTTTAAAATTCAAGGAGAGCGAGCGTTCGTTCAGTAGTCTTGCAAATATTAAAAACTATAAAAGATCTACAATGCTTCAACCCAAATTAAATGACTTGGCTATTCTTAATATAAAATCAAAAATAGCAAGATAGATCAACTTTTTAGACGTTATTAATAAATTTACAAATAAAAAAGTAAGAAAAGCATTTTTATATAATTAAATCATTTTAAAAATCTAAGTTTGTGATAATTTAATTTTAAATGTATCATGGAATTTCATAAGTAATAAATAGGATAACTAAAACAAATGTTTTTTAAAAAATATTTTAGTTTGTAATGGCAAAGAGGGCTCGTAATGACGAATGTATAGGGAGCCCGGCCTGGCTCTTGACGGCCCTGGAAATAGTGATAAAATATTGTCAAATATTATTCCCAATCACAGCCTAATATTGACAACAACATTTCGCTCATACGAATGAAATATGACGATGAAATGTATGAAGATATAACGGTTATGAAAAATTCCTCGTGAGTAAAAATTTATTGTTTTGCCGACCATCTGACGAGTCTAAACATTAAATTGCAATGTAAAATTCAACAAATAGCGGCTACTTACGATGCAATAGAAAGCTTTAAACATATGGAGGCTCTGTCTCTGAACCACTCAAAGGCAGAGGTATTTTGATTTCCTTTTCATTATGTAACGAGTTTAAAACAAAAATTCAACATTTTCACTTTTACAATATCTTGATAAAATAGAAATTATTAAAGATGAATTCGATAAATGGTTTAAATATTTCAAGAAGCAAGAAAAAGTCTTTTTTCGTTTAATGGGATTCCTTTTATTTGTAAGAGATGATGTCATTCTTATTAAAAAAAACGTAATTGTTCTTCTGAATAATTTAATCCAGAAATATATTGTTATTTGGGTCAAAAATACCCAGTAAAAAGGATTTATACCCAAAATTTGTTACTCCGACTTAATAGCTTCCGGAAATGCTTTCATGATGAAATTAACAACGCAAGTTCAACAGCCTTGCTGCTATAATGAAGGTCATTGTTCCTTACCTTTGTCTTTATAACTTGGAAGGTTGATTGAAGTCAACCATTAGTAATTTTCTGGCAAAATTCATTCACTTGTTATTAATTTCCATTTAATACAAGCGGTGTTGCGCAGAAGTAAAAAAAAAAATTATTAATTATATACATATAGTAATCAATCCAAATTGATCTTGTTTTATTCTTCCATCTCCCAATTTCAACAACCAATCAGTAAATAGAAAGGATTTTGATCTTCTAATAATTTTTTTATCTATCATATTTCTGGTAAAAGCTAAGTTTTTGAATAGATACAATAAATAGAATTAATAGCAGGGGTATCGGGACATATCCAGGTGTAAGAATGTGAAGACAATGTGAAGAATTTATTGCAGTGAGTCTTATTTTGGCTCTCGCTAAAAAGTGACTAGAGTGGGCGGTAAGCCACATTATTCTAAGTGAATCCAAAGATCACACTATTTTGGTCTATTTTGGTCTCAATATTTTCTATATGCTTTATAGGTTCACTTTAGTCTAAGGCATTTTGTACATAATTTTAGTTTCAGTATCTTTTAAAGATAAAGCTGATAACAGAATTTTTAGGTCGAATAAGATGTTATGAACTGGTTAAAGATTTAAGTAAATTAAAATAAAATATTTATTCAAAAATCGACTATTTATCAGTTTGACTATGAATTTACCGATTCATAGTCAATTTTTAAATAAATACAATGCCAATTGAAAAGAAATTAGAGGTGAAAATTGAAAGAAGTTCTTATAATAAAATAAAATAAGTACAATATTTAAAATTAGGGTAATAGTTAAATATAAATGTAATATAGTTTGAAGAAAAAAAATATTTACTAACATTAGATGATGGAAGGAATTGTTCCTCTCCAAGAATCTGTTAAATAAATGGAGTAAGATAAATATTTATAGAAATTAAAATATTACGGCATTTAATTGCCGCCAGATATTCGGATTGTCTGATATTTTTATCATTAACACCGGTTCCCTTTTCACCCCAGATCCATTTTCTTGATTGATCACTAAAACAATGGATCCAGGGGATAGGTAAAATCCAATCTTATCTAAATCGTCTCTTGATTTAACAATAATTGCCTAAATAAAAAATTTATGAAAACCGATATTTTTCGCATTTTCTATAATAATAACAATTTCTATTTTGTTTAAATCTTAGTGATTTATCAACATATAAACAAACCCCGTATCCGTAATTCACAATTCTATCCAATCCCATTCCATCTTTTCCAGGTAATCCTTGAAGTCCTCGAAGTTTGGGAGAAACAGTTAAACTAGATTCACAATTACAATTCGTTGTTTGCCCAAATTCACCTTTTTCTCTTTTAAACAGATTTTGCACATCCTAATAATAAATTACAAAACTAATTCCAATCCCACAAAATTCTGTTTACTGGTATAAGAAGTTGCTCAATAACAACTCTTCGAATGACATCTTCATAAATTTGCTGATCTTTTCCTTGCTCGCCTTTAAAACCTCTCTCGCCCTTCAAATAATATTTCCAATTATTAACAAATATTCCAAAATTTATATTATATTGTAATTATGAGATTATTTGTTTAAATAAGGAAGGTTTTTTTCTGAATAAATCTTTTCAGTTGTTAGATAGCGCATTCTTACATAGTGAGGAGGAATAGAAATGGGCTTCGGCTGGAGTCTGAAAATAGTAAAACTCACAGAGGATTCAACCTCAGGGCATATATAAGACTGAATATAGTACTAAGCGACTATTTAAGACCAAGGGATTTTTTGAACGAGTGGTTGTCACAACTGTTAGACAAACTTAACAGTCCAGAAATGGATAAAAATTGATGATGATAAATTGAATTAATTCGCAATTACCTCAATGATCATTGTTTCGGCTAGAAAGCAAGGTCTACAAATTAAAGAACCCTATCAAAATAATTTATGATAATGCAAACGTACAAACGCATTAATTCATCATCTAAGAAAGAAGTAAAAAAGAATTTCTGGATACGAGAGAAATTACTCATTGTAATTTCTGAATGTAATTGATAGCATACAGAGACTTTCAATCTTGCGAAGATTAAGATCGACAAATGATTTAGACTTTTGGATCAATATTTTTTCAGCATGTGCTTTCTAAGATACCTTTAAATAAGAACCAAAAGCTTCATTCAAATAGACTTACGAGGCTATACAAAACCTTTTGCTTAAAAATAACATTTAAACTTTATGAAAGGGTATCCTAGAAAGAATTCAACTGAACGCTTAAAATGAAAGTTGTACGAGTAGAGTGTGATGAAAAGAAAGTGTAAATATTTTCTCTAACTTTTTATACAATCGTTTTTAGTGCAGAATCAATTCCAACAAAGAGGAGATCGCAACAAGTTTGGTGACATTCATTTGAAAAACTCATTTAAATTGAGGGTCACCTTTGATTTCAAGGTTTAAGTAGAATTTAATAAATGAATTCTAGAAATCCTTGAAACAATAAATATTGTTAACAAATTACGAAGTCTAACCTCTTTGATATCAGTATCAAAATTATTTTGTTTATTAATTGTTGCAAAGGTAAGATTTCTTTAATTTCATGTGTGTTTTTGTTTATCCGAGTGCAAATATACTTTTAATGGATAAATTCGGTGACAAAATTAATAAAATTAAAATTAAAATGCAAAACATTTAAAAATCGAAAAATCATTATTTTTAACGTGAAAGATATGAGCAGATGGCGAACGAAAATTTAAAGATCCCAAAGGATCCCAAAGAGTGTAATTAGCAAAATATAAACTAATTAATTTATTGACAATGTCAATCATTTCTTTTAGAAAACAAAATCGAAGAGTTTGACATGCGTAAGTGACCTGTAAGGTTGAGGCTTAGTAGTAAGATTTTACGGGTGGGTCCTAATTTTTGGAAGAAAATAATTAATTGCTACAACTTCATATAAAAATTAAAATGAACTTTATTAAAATTGCCATTTCGATAGAAGATAAAATTGAATACATTTTTATATCCCCATTTTTCTTTTTTACCACCACTATAGGAAAATTCCATGGTGTGAACTTGGTCTAATTACACCTGCATCTAGTTTTTGTAATTTTTACAACTTTTACGATATGATCAACCTCTTCTTCTAATCCTATCGGAACCCTTCATGGCTTAAACGCTATTGGTCTTGCACTTCCGGTATCAATGTAAGGTTTCACTTCATCAGATTTTCTGATGTCCATCTTGTATTTACTGAAAATATCTTCATTACTTTTTAGTGTTTTCATTAACTCAAGCTTATCATGCTCATTAATATTTGAACACAATCCTTCTTTAATTTTGTCTAATATTGTTTCTATTGCCTTCTTGTCATTTATTTTCCCACCCTTCATGAGTTTATTCACTGTGCCATTTGATTCATTAATAAAATCGTTCCATTTTTCTACATATCCCAAGCCGGTTTCTGCATGAAGAGTTTTCGAACCTCCCTCTAACATGCATATCTCTACTAATATATACCCATTGTCTCCTTGTACCACATAGTCACTTATTAAAATGTCATGATCTGCCATCCTCGATCTTTCTCCATTAAATATACAAATCTCATTTAAATCATCAATTTTCTCCCTACGATCATTAACTACCATACCTTTGATGAAATATTCACCAGCATTGCTCATTTCTATATTATTCGATAAAATAACTATAATAATAATCTCACTGAGACTGCTCTCTCCTCACAACCGCACTCCAATTCCCCAGTACGGTTGTCATTCGTTTAAAGATGAAGCAGGAATTGTCTTAGATAAAAATGGAATCTTAATCCATTGCAATTCAATTCCGTCATTTGCTGCATCAATAATAATTCCGTATTTCTTCATGCTTCTAAGTCCTATATAAATATGTGGAAATATATTAGGCATAATGCCAAAAACATGACTCGTTAATATAGGTCCAATTGAAATATTTAACTTAATCTTACAGGTACATTGCACTGTACTTCCGTTAGCGCATGTGACTTTTGTCGTTGAATTGTAAACTCGTAGTGCTGGGTTATCTTTGACAATATCTTCTACTAACTCTTGACTTATAACATTCAGTTCTGCTCCTGAATCAAACATGACTTTCACCTGTCGATTCCCATTCACACATTCTGTAACTGATTTATTTCGGGCCTTCTCAGGTCTGTTACCAGAAATCAGGGTTTGTTCGTACTTCGTCAGTTGTTTTTTTTGGTTTTTTACCTTCACCATTGATAAAGTCAGCATATTTCTCTTCCAATGTTGGTTTTGTAGCAAGACCTCTTATCATCTTTGTTGTTCTTTGCTCACTCCAACTATCTTTTGTCATAGCAGCACAGTTATTTTCTTGTTCTTCCGAATCTACTGTATCTGTAATTTCAGTTCTTATACCTCCTAGCATTCTTCTTGGAGATACCTAAACATATTCCGTTTATCGCAGAATCTCGCTTGGTGCGCTCTACCACTCTGGAAACATTTCATTCCACTCTTTGCGCCGTTCATATTACCGTATTAGCCCGAATATAACGCGACCCTGAATTTAGAAAAAAAATACTCATAAAAAAATTAAAATTAAGGGAAATTCAATCAGATAAGCGTTTGGTTAGGTAATTAAAAGTAATACATAGGTTATATTCATGACAATAAATTTAATTAATTTAAACCAAAATTTAATAAAAATAAAATGTTAAAAATTGTCGCGTTATATTCGATATATTACTGATTTATAGTCTTCAAGCTCTCTTTTTAATAATCTCAATTATGTTGCGTTTTGTTGTTTTGTATTATAGCAGGCTTAGCCCAATAATAGCTACATTTCAACCGAAATTGTTTAAAAACCTAACATGTTTAGAGGCGTCAAATAATGAATAACTATTTTGATAGAAATAATTACAATATTATTCTGCCTCAGGTAGTGAGGAAATGACGCGTTGAAATATTATAATTCTTGAATGAAAGAAATACGAAAAGGTATTACTATATTATTGTCCAAACTCATCCAGTATTTTATACATAACAAAGCGGATATTCATGGAATGGTCAATGGTGGATCCAATTGAGGAATCTAGTGTCCAACAATTGAAAAAGTGTAAAAGTAAAAATTTAGTATGTATAACAAAAGAAGAGTTAGAGAAATCTGAAGACGAAAATAAAAGAAAATAATTTGAAGAACAAGAAGCTGGTTTTGAATTACTTTTTAAATTTATGAAAGAGGTGTAAAGCTTAAAATTGTTGGGTTTTATTTTTCAAGTCTGTTCTCTCTGACTCTTGGCGACCTGTCTGTTTCTGAGCTCTCTTTTTACACTGTTTCATAGAAGGCAATTATTTATCTCCCGGGAATCCTAGGTAAACATTTGAGGGTTTTCAAATTATTTTAATTTATTTGTTCAAGATTGACACTTGGAATATTCCCTCTCTTATCTGATCGATCGGGTCTTGCTGCGCTTCGGGTTTCCCATGAGCTCGGACATTCCATTACAGATTCCTATTTTCGGCATTAAAATATATTAATTAACAAATAATGTATTCACGACAAAAAGGTTAAGACTTTAATAATTGTCTAATATTTGCAAAACTATTAGATAACTTTATATAAATAGGTATGAGATTAATATTTTGGAAATAGGAAGCAGTAAATTAAAAGAATAAAATTCTAGCATTCTTTAGATTTATGTTATGAAAAAAATGGCATAATCAAAATCGAAATTAAAAAGGTTTTATAGATGACTTAAAAATAAAAGACCCAAAAAATATTATTTAGTTCTTAAAAATACCTGTGGACCAACTGGTCCTACATCTCCCCTTTCTCCTTTAATACCCAAGCACGTTGACGAAGAGCATTGTCCTTGTATTCCAGGCGAGCCCTTAAAATTTCTTATTAAAATATATAAGAAATTACATAGTAACTAACCTTTTCCCCTTTCAGCAAATTACAATCTGAAATCGCACAAGATTCTGATTTTCCTGGCTTACCCGGTGAACCAGCGATTCCTTTATCACCCTTAAGAATGAAAACACGTTTTAAAAATAGAAATATTATATTTTGTTAGTGAACATTTCAACTTTAATAATCCAATATTTTCAGGGTCACACTAAATTATTGCATATTCTAGAGTTAATTTTGCTACAGATCATCCTCTCAAAGACGAATTTTTATTTTTATAAACTTTTTATAAACTTAACACTATTACTTGTCACAGGCATACTAATATATGAAAGCCAGATGAGTCACAATGGGTCCTTGGGCGTGACTGATCATGGTGCGATGAATCATTGATCTAATCTGGATTGACTTAGGCTATTCTTTATTATGATTGTTGTTATTATAAACATTAATCACACAAAGCATTTTAATAAAATGTTTGATAATGAAAAGTTGTGGTAAATTAGATTTTTTAACTCTCTGAATTTGTCTGATAAATGTCAAACTTTAACATTGGCAACCACGCAGCGATTGAATAGACACAAGAACACTATTTTGCGAGTTCCAATCAAACCATACCCCTTCTACAGAAATAATTCAACTTTGTGGTTCAGACAACTAGAATCCCAATTCAAGTTGTCTAAGATATCAAATGATTCGACTAAATTTCATAATGTTAGGGCTTATCTTCCCGAAAATATCGTGATAAATATTCAAGAGACAGCTAATGAATCCTATCAATGTATCAAGTGAATTATTATGCAGAATTTTACCAAGCCAATAACGAAATGTATTGATTATGCACTTGGAAAATTTAGTCTAGATGACTTAAAACTCTCACAATTCATCACAGAAGCTCAAATAACAAACCAACGATTATTGCGACATAAATTTATTGAAGCCCTCCCAAAGGATGTCAAGCTCATAATCACAAGTTATCAAGAAAGATCTACGGACGAATTGTCTGTAATAGCTGATGGGAAGATGGCAGCCATAGAAAATGAAATCAAATATTCAAATGACAACTTAAAAAATTAGCCTTTAATGGATGAAATTACAGAATTAAAAGAAGAAATATTCTATTTAAAAAAGGTCAAAAGAAATTGAAGACCCTTTGTTTTTATCACACTAAATATTGTAAAGTCGCCAGGAAATGCGACAAATTGAAAGGTGGATCCCGATGTGCTTTATATTTTTCGGGAAACAGAAAGGCACTTTGAAATTAACCACCGTTGAAGCGAGTATTCCAAAGCGGTTTACAGTAAATCAAATTTTTTTTTCAATAATAAAAATAAATTTTTTATGAACACAGGAGCATCTGTTTCATGGCTACCTAGAAAGTATGTCAAGCTATCAAATTGGAAGAATGTATCAGTGGACCATCTGAAACCAGCAAGGTAATCTAGTCTAGGAGGGGAGAACGTCGTGATTATAAACATTAATCCCACAAAGCATTTTGACAAAATGTTAGATAATGAAAAGTTGTGGTAAAATAGATTTTTAAAATCTCTGAATTTGTCTTATAAATGTCAAACTTTAACAATAATTAATGGTATTCTTTCTACAGTGTGTTAAAAGATACCATGCCAAAGTCAAAAATGTCATTAATTATATTCATTTAAGATTTTATTTTTTAAAATAAATTATAAAAACTTCTTTTGATTTTCAATTGATTTTATTTATTAAAAAATTGACAAGGAATCAGTAAAGATACCGATGATTTTTTGATATTCACGAATTTTCAGCATAGCCTTTTCAAGTGATTTTTATTATAATGATTTACGGCAAAAATGTACAATTTCAAAAGTTTCCCCCATTTATTGAACCGATTTAATGAAATTATAGTGCAAATGTATGTATTCAAGTAAATAAATGTTAGTTTAATAAACATTATTAGTCAGGATGCCACGTATTCCTTCAAGAAACAATGTACAACGCTACATAGGAGCTATTCTTAAATTCGTAGTAAATGAGAATTAATTTCTAATTTGAATCACAATTATGAAAATAATTGTCTTTCTTCTAATATTCGATCAAATAATAACACATCATCAAAACACAGTAGGTTTTCATTTCCATAATACAGTGGTTCTCAACCCGTGTTCCTCGAAAAAAATGACATTTTATCTTTAAATTTGCATTTAAGATACATATAATTAAAAACCTCAATTAATATTTTTATAAGATGATTCAATAAGAAAGCCGTAACACAGATATATAAACATACAAATATAAAAGTGTTTGGAATTCCGCGCTTTTATATTAATGAGAACCACTGCCATAATATTATATGAATATTTAACGCCCTACAGAAATCATAGATTCACAATTCTTTTTGATCGAACAAGTGAAGACTCCACACCATATTTTTTTTAAGATAGGACACATTTAAAAAAAAATTGTTTAAATTGATGATTAAATATTTTTCTTTTAATCTTTTACATCACCAATTTTAATATTTTGTTAGAACTTTTGATACATATATCCATGAAATTAAGTTTTATTTTAATAGATCATTTACGTCATCGCGGAGGTGTATCTGTAAAAATATGGAGAAAAAACTTGCTATAGTAGATGATTACCGATTCATAGTCAAAGTTTTTTAAATAAATTCAATGTCAATTGAAAAGAAATCAGTGGTGGAAATTGAAAAAAAGTTCTTATATATATATATATATATATATATATATATATAAATAAATTTCTTACCTTATCTCCTTTATCGCCTTTGTACCACTTAAAAATAGTTACCCCAATAAGATATTAAATATGTATATATACCTTATCTATCTTCATGCGTCCATCTGAATTATTGTTACCTACAAAATAGTGAAATATTCCATAATTAATACAATGTTAAATAATCATTTCAATTGTTTTAGTGAATTTCATTATTGAATTGTGATTTTCCCCTTTCGCATTACACTACTTTTTACACTACTATATTTTATGCTAAGCAGGACCGGTTTCTGACATATATTGAGAGCCACATTTTAGAAATAAAATAACAAATTCTTTTTAACACAAAAATGTTATGATAATAAAAAAGACTACTTTTAAAAATGTTATAGTTAGTCAATCCGCACTAAGTCTGCTGTTCCAGGCTAATTCAAAATCTCGAGAACAATTATAAATTATCTAACACCTAAAACCAGTTTGAGACCGCAATTGTGTTGTAGTGACAGTTCGATGTTTCACTTGCATTCAAGCAAATGGCGTCATTTTTTATTATCATTTAGAGACTGTGTCGTACCAATCGAATATATGTTGTAGCCTGCTTTATCTAAAACGTGTTTTCGTACTAAAAAACATTGATATATTAATGAAAGATTTTAAAAATATTAATCAGTTATGCCAACTGTCATGTTAAATTCGGAAATCACACTAGGTTTTGTTCCAGTTTCCTCGTTAAAATGTGGCGTGGAACCAATATGATAAGGGTTGCAAAATGGAAGGAAGGTAATAGAATTCATAATCGAATACTTAATATAAGTCTTATAGTTTTTATTGTTCCCTTATATGAAAATCTTTTAAATCTTGCGGTTAACTTTAACTTCGGTAAACTTTTCTATTTTGGTACTATTAGAAGCTGCTAACACATCTTCTAAATTATTT
>CAUHTR010001590.1:0-65993 GCA_959609185.1 Schmidtea polychroa | reverse complement strand
ATTTGTCTCATGATTTCCCGTGATTTCAACCATACACAACCATACACTGACATTAATTTTTAAATTTTATAAATTTTTAATTAATTTTTACAACTTTTGTTATTTTGACGTTTTTATTGATTTTTATTCTACTTCCGTTTTATTTTATGCTTTTATACATCACCCAACAGAAACATACACCATAAACCTTTAAATCACTTAAGGTTATCTGTCATATTCCCTAAACATCAAAATGTACTTTATCCCAAATATGCCATAAATTACCGATAAATTAGCATTTACAAATATTATATATATAAAGACCTTATTCATATTTTCAAAATTTTTCATGATATTCTAAAATTAATATACAAAGACATTCAATACTTCTTCCAGCATTCACCTTCAAATTACTTAAAATTAATAATTAAATATAAATAATTAGAAACTTAATTTTACCAAAGACTTCAAGTATGTCCTTGAACATTCAAAACATTTCTTCGGGTTGAGTTCATTTTAATATATATATATACACTCATACCTCGCTTTACTGCCTAGATACGTTCCAGGAAAGTTGGCCGCAAAGTGAAACGCCGCATAACAAATCAAATATTTTGATACAATTCCATACACTTTCACATACACAATTCACACTTTTTTTGGCCGTATAACGAAACATATTAGGCCGTAAATCGAAAAAGTGCCGTAATTAAAGTAGGCCGTTATAGCGAAAAGCCGTATAAAGAGCAGCCGTATAGCGAGGTATGAGTATATATATATATATATATAAATCAAATGTCATGGAATATAGAGTAGAATAATTGAGNATAAAATTACAACCAAAATGTGGAGGATTTAAGATTAAAATTGACCAATTTCGAACTCAATATAGCGAACCTTACAAAGAAACAACATCCACACCAATCTCATTGATTAAAAAGCAATAAATCTGTAGTTACTTTACTTATTATTTTTACTTATTTATAATTTCTTATTATATAATAAATATTAAGGTATTTAAATTTCAACATAGTTTTCATAAAGCTATTATTACACAATGCACTATTACTTTAATAAATGTTTAAAATTATAAAATAAATGTACAATCCTAGTAAATAGTTTTATTTTAATTAACTGAAAATTACTCTTATGTGAGTCGATGGAGATTTCGAAAAATTATATAGGGTTTCGATGATCAAAAAAAAGTTTGGCGATTCCTGCTATAGAATAACTACAGATGTCAAAAAAGATTTTTTATTATCATTAATTTTACAAAATAGGCCATATTCTTGGAATCAAAAAGAAAACAGTTACGCGTTAAACTAAAATATATAAAGACTCCAATTTAATAAATAAATTAAATAAAAAAATGACTTACTTTTTTATAATAAATTTATCATAAAATTTAAAAGATAATTTAAAATACTTCGATTAAATGAAAAAAATCAGAAAAAATCAGAAAAAATACATAAAATTTAACTCTTATCAATTGCGCTTTGGTGTGCTGGACGTTCAGAAACATATTGAAGAGTATTTATAAAATACCTTAAATTTGGAAGAGTAAAAATTTGGTGAATGCGTCTTGTACTAATTAAGAATATTTTTAAATCAACACTAATAACAGACATCAAAAATTATTAATTTTTATTTTAAATTTCATATGGAAAATGGATTGTCCTACAAAACATTGCGTTTTTTTTTCGAAAAAATGAAATCTTTATATAAATCTTTATTATATTGATAATAAAGAAATTGTAAAATTTACGTGGGGCGGAGAAAGTGCTATTTTTGAACGAATAAAAGAATTAGCAAAACATTTCAATAAAGAAATACGAAATTGTACGGCACGCTCTTTATGTTGTAAACCGAGAAGATTTACGTTTAGATGACACATGGAAATATGTGTCTGTTTTGAAAAATATAGAGACACTCCTTAGGACTGTATATATTATTTCCAGTAGATTAACTATTTAAAAAAGAAACTTTGAAGAATTGACAGAGATACAAGGAACGCGATTCTATGTGATTTAAACCTTTAAATGAAATCTTCTGGATAACAAGACATTTTGCATTGAATGTTTCAACTAACACACTAGTTGAACATGTCAATACTTATGACCTTATTTGTAAATATTGTTTACAAATTCTAAATAATTTCCAGTATCGTGTGGTATAATTTGCAATTCATGATGTACTCGGTGAACTAGCATCATTATGCAAATATTTACAAAGACATTGCTTAAGCATTGTTGATGAATATCATTATAATAAAGCTAAAAAACAAGAAGAAATGTTTCCTGTGATGAAAATGTTATAAAAACTTTAATAAAGGTTGGAAACAATGTTGGCACTAAGGATATTATTCATTTTACAGAATGAGTATGTAATCTCTGATGATAAATTAAAAAATTCGGAAAGATTTTGATATCAACATCATAGTAATTGAGAAAAATAGTTTTCCTTTCAAGAACATTGTGACATGCCTCGGAAATAAATATTTACATTTTTTCAAGTAAAAGCAGTCTGCGATAAAATCTGTGAAGAATATTCCAAAATTAAAATACTTAATTGCGGATAAAACTAAGACAGGAACATTTAAACCTTTGGTGAATGTGTATAATATGTTCCTCAAAATTTAAAATTCTGTAATATAGCTATACACGATGATATTATGGCAGTGGTTTCCAACCCGGGAGGCGCGGTAGCATAAAGGTTGGAAACCACTATATTATGGAAACCTTCCAAGCTTCAGTGTGACTGAGAGCATGTTTAATAGAATAAATGTAATTAAATCAAAAATCAGAAATAGAATGATTTAAATGATTTGATGAGATTTAAAATTGTTAAAATTTTAATATTTTATTTTATATTGATTATAATAAAATTCCTCGTGTTCAATAAATACGAATCAACACTCCCGGCAAATATTTTTATTACAAATAATAAACAAAATATCCGTTTATGATAATAATAAACATTGCCAGTGGCTCAAGTATAATTAAATGGATTTATATATTTTGTTTAACTTCACTTTTTGAAAATTTCCACTAGTTTTTATTAAAATTATGTTATTATTATTTTTATTGCTATATGAAATTAATTAAATTTGCCATATAACAGCAATTTAATTAACTTGTATTAAAATTTCTTAAATTTTTTTCATTTTAAAATGTAAATAAATAAATTATTTAAAGAGAATTTGTGATAAAGAGGAATTTTATTTCAATTATCTTACTGAATTAATTGAAAAATTTATCCATTTTCAAATAAAATTAAAAATCAGTTTCCTTTCATTTTACTTTATCAAATAATAAATTCAGATATAAACAAACAAAATTGTAGTGTGAATGAAGAATGATTTTATTGTGAAATTATTTTCAATATCCAAGAATAAATTTTTAGTCTTAATGATCTTGATCGATTTATCTATATTATTTTAAATTTAAAATTATTATTTTAAATTTTTAATTTAATTTTAATTATAGAACCTGTTATCTATGTAAAAAATTCATGCGTGATTCACTTTTCAGGTAAGTATTCAATTGTTAAAGTTAAATAGCTCTGATTTAACGTACATAAAACTCTGAAAATATTTCGTGAAAATAGCTTTAAAATCTCGAAAAATAATAAAAACTCTGAAAAATTTGTGAAAAAATATTGAAAATTATGAAAAATGAAAAAAATTTATTTGATCTGCATAAAATCTTTGGTGACCCACATAAAAATACTAAGAATTAAAAAAATTCTTACCCTGGGGGGATTGATCCGGTGGTGGCCAATCCATCTACTCTTGATGCCAATGCATTACGATGTAAAAAACAGTGAATGATCTGTACTTGTGGAACTTGATCATTTACTAAGACTGCAAAGCCAGATATAACCTAATTTTTTCTCCGATCGAATTCATTCTTTTAGAATAACTCGTCGATTAACTGATATACATCAGCAGCTTTTGTTGTAGCCTGTTAACTGATATACACTCACAAAAAAAATCTTCTTTGATGTAATCATTGAAAGCGTATCTCACATATACCAAGAGCTGGCTGCATTGAGCAACATCAGTACTTTCATCCAAATGAAGTTCAAAAGGGAGAAACATTCTTCAGTGATTCCATGAGTTGATCCAGTACTTCAACAGAAATATCTATCACATAAAAATCACTGAAGTTTTACATTTTCATCCCGACAATTAATAAAAGTGAATCCACATTTCACATTATCTTCATTGTAAATTTCTCTTTTTTGGCATTTTTCTTCGAGGACAGTACAAATTTATCAATTCAAAAAAGACAATTAATCAGATATGTTTACAATATTTATACTTGCTTTCTATTGATTTTCAAAACCAGATGTAGGAACATAATAATAATCGGTGAAACATATTTGTAATTTAATTATTAAATTAATATATTTATTAATTTGAAGTCAGAGGACTACACCAGAAGACTACTATTGAGGATACCTAAATAAACAATTTATAAATAAATAAATAAAATTACCTGGGGGGAAGATCGTCATGACAAACGGGACGATCTATGGGAACTCAGAAAAGAAAACAGAAGTAAAAAGAAAATAAAAATGAGAAAGATAAATCAAATAAAAGGAAACAAACAAGAAATTAAAACAGAGGTCATTGTTAATTAAAAAGTACAAATGAAGGTGGAATTTCAAATTCATGAAAAACAAAATAAGGGAAAAAGCCGTATCTTGACAGCTTGTCAAAGATAGCGAAATTGTCGGGAGAAGGCGGCTTAACAGAAAAGGAAAATGGAAAAATATCTCGACATCTGTCAGAGATAAGGCTATGTAGAGGAAAAGGAAAATGGTAAACAGAATCTGTCGCCAGTGCCACAAACAAAACAACTATATAAAGGAAAACTGGTGGACGAGAAATCAGAACAAATTTAGAACAGATTTAGAACAAAATTAGAACGAAAAGTAGAACGAAAACAGAACGAAATTGAGAACAAAACGAAACGAAATTAGAGACAAAAAGTAGAGTAAAATTAGAGACGAAAAAGTTAAAAGGGGGAATCAAAACAGAGTGAAAAGAGGAATGGCAAGAATCTTTTATAAAATTGAATATAAAGTAAAAGTGGAGTAAATAAATTGTGTGGTCAAAGCAAATAGAACAATCGATCAACATATTCTGTAATTGAGTAGTTGACGGCTAGTGATTATTGTTGTGGTTACAGAAAAGGCTATTCTTCACGTAGTGTCGAAATAAGCTCTGTGTGATAAATTGGTTTATAGTTAATTGGTTGTAATTGAAATTTGTACTATTACGTGTGGATATTAATAAAGCTTATTGTGTTCGAGAGTGTTGAATTGTGAATTAATAAACACGCTTTGGAGCCAGTGTAAAGGTTTGAATTTACAAATATTGTCACCAACTCAATAACCCAACACTACTACAAGAAGCTGCATTTATCTGCATTTATTTATCATAAAATGAAATATCAACTTTTCTTAGCCTACTGTTTTTTAGAAACTACAAAACAGCAGGCTGAGAAAATATAATATAAAATATGAAGAAATTTGATTTCTCCAGCTTGCTTTATATTTAAGAAAATTAAAATTTTAAATTGAAAAAAAACTTACAAAACAAATTGGTTTTTATAAAATAATTTGATGTGAATTTAATTTAACAATCACTTCACACCTCCCTTTGACTCTTTCCGCGCCTACTTTAATATAACTCAACTTTAATTTTAAACAAATATTGAGTTTCATTGAGTTTATTTTCATTTCCCAGAAAAGCCAGTCATTGTGTATTCGCGTTAGGAAACGAATTAAAACAATTATTTCCGTCCATTCAGACTGAATTTACTTAATCTTTACTGAATCTGAATGGTGAAACTGAAGTGTTTCAACAACTAGAAATCTAATAAGACGATATCTAATTTTTTTTCAGAGATAATATTAAAAAAAATTTATCAAAAACATACCATGTGTTAAAAGAAAATATTTGTTTTCATTACTACTAATAATCAATCATTTGGACTTTATTATTAGGTTTCTTCCTCATCCTTCACACGCTTTTTGTAAAATAAACATGTTAATTTATACTTTGAATTTAAAAATATTGTTTATAAGGATCAAATTAAATTAATAATGTTTGGTCAATCTTGAGTCTAATTGTCGCGTCTGTGTGCGTTTTGTTTTCGGAAATTGGATTTTTATGTGTGCGCACACAGACGAAAACTATGTTTTGGAATTTAGCTTATAAATTTTGGATTTTTTGGATTGTTGGAATTTATGTTTTGATTTGGAAGTTGTTTAAAAAGTTTATTAAAAAGCGACTTGCAGTTTAAAAAAGGAATGTCTGAACGTAATTTGGAATATGAAGATTTTGAGAATTGGTAAAGATCAAAGATTGTTGAACAGAGCGAATTTCTTATTTGCTCACTTTTATTGTTCTTTGAAGAGATTTATATGACAATCTAAAATAATGATACTTCCAAAATGTTTTATGATATTTCTTGTAAGAATGGTTCTAATGGAGCTGAACTTTATCATATGTTACCTGAAGGCAAAATCGAATTGCTAATTCACGATGGCAGTGATGGATCTGAGTCTGCAATGAAAATTAAACAATGTTATTTAATTAACTAATATAGTTATATACAGTACCGCTTATATTCATCGACTCATTACTTTTCAAAATACATTTCTATGATTTTCACTTATTAAATAATCACATTTTTTAATCAAATTTTTTTTAAATGTAACTAACCGTTTATTAAAGTAAAATAAATTTAAAAAATATATATTCATTATGTTTATTACTATAACAACTTTTAAGAAATTTTCTTTTCTTTTTCAGGTAAAATTTCCCCGCGCTATATTCCCTTGATATGAATGGTAGAATGAGCTAGGAATAACAAAAGCTAATTTTATGTATGGAAATATACAAATATTTATCGGAATACCAATATATATATATATATATATATATATATATATATATAAGATACGTCAATACTTAAATATGGATGAAGAAAATGTGAATGTTTAATGAGTGAAAATCATAGAAATATATTTTGAAAAGTAGTGAGTCGATGCATATGATCGGTATAAATAAATTTAATATTTACTGTGTATATAATAATTTTGACTAATATATTTATTAGAAGCTGCTAGCACATCTTCTAAATTGTTTTTTAAATCCGGTTCAAAAGTTAACATCATAATTCCAAGTATTTATTTGATGAAATATTGTATAATTTCCAAACAAATTTTCAGCGTTGAATCAAATATTTTAAAAACCATTTATTAAAATTTCGATATTTAAAATATATTTATTTAAAAATGTTTTACTAATAAAAGCTTGTTTAATTTTTTAATTTAATAATTTAAATATTTCAATTTAAAAAATTTAATTTTGTTTTTAAAAGTTATTTTAAATAGTCAATTATTTATCATTTAAAATCATTTTAATAAATCATTGAAATATTTAATTCTCAGCTGAAAACACCTCACAATATTAACTATTTAAAAATAATTATAAATCTGTAATTCCATTTCATTAACATTTATAGAATGAAGTGTTAAATATTGTTAATTTTTTGGCTTTTCATTCATCTCAATAATGATGCAAAAAAATTTATTATTGAACTTCAACATCAAATTTAATTGAATGGGAATTTAGAATTGGTCTTGTTGGACATTTTTATATTCTATTTCCGTTTTATAGTAAATCCAAGATTGAATATTCACAGAAACAAGCAAGTAGACATGTTCCAGAAAAGAAATAGTATATAAAGACAACTTGTATCTGGAAAAGTATGTAATAGTTCTTCAAAGCCTTTTAAAGGATTAATGAACAAACTTAATAAAAATCTTTATAAAAGGACTGTGAAAAATAATGATTGTTTTAAAGTAATTCAAATATCAGTACTTTTTAAATTGTTTGTTTATTTTAAAATATTAAAAATAACAAAATCATAATTATTTTAACTAATATGATTAAATTTATAGATATGTTATATTTTAATGTTACTTAAAAATGTAGAACTGCATATAATATTAAAAATTAAAATCTACCAAACTATAATAATTACAATTAAAATAATCTGCCGTTGATACTAATTGAAATTTAGTTCATTTAAAACACACATAAAGCGCATTATAATATTTAATTAAAACCATTTCTAAGTTTTTCTATATAATTTCTAAATAATTTAGTTAATAATTTTTCATAACATCTAACAGAAAATATTTCACTGTCCGAAAGAATTCATTTAAAGTGTCGATAAAATACATATTCTCTAGAATAAATCCCCTTCTCTCAAAGGAAATTGCCAGAAACAAAGAAAAATCGTTTAACTCTTCAAAATAAGACAGTGGGAAAAATTTCTTTTACTATTCTTGTTAATATTTTAAAAAATAAATTAAAAATTCATTTAGCTGTCAACAAAAGTGATTGAATATTATTAATAAACCCTAGTAAAACAAAAACGTGGAAATTGTTAAATATTTATTTCACTAAAATTTGACATTGAATAGAACGACAAAGAATAGAAATTAAATTTTGATCACTGACATGAAATTTTGGTTGAATGTAAAAATTGTTTAATTCCCTTCCAATTCTTTTATGGGAAGTTGTTTTTTAAATTACTTTTGTTAACGTTAGCATTATAATTGAATAAAAATTTAATAAAAATAAAGTAATAATTACAATGTATAATACACACACACACACACATATATATATATATATATATATATATATATATATATATATATATATATATATATAAAATGATGTTAATTAATAAATAAATAAAAATTATTTAATAAAATTATTTTGAGGAAAAAATAATCTAATTAAAAATAGAAAGTCAAACTTTCTTTGATTATTGAGAGCTATCAAAGGTTTGGAAGCAATTGATGTTCGAAACAACAGTGTGGAATAGCTTTGAGATAAAGGAGAAATTAATAGTGTTATTTAAGGAATTAAAATTTTGTCAGATTGGTCGAAGATTTAAACGAACTTCTTAATTAAATCACAGAAGTGACACAATTTCAATTTTCAGAAATAATATCAAAAAATTGAAAGAAAGATGTATTTATTATTATTATTATTATTATTATTATTATTATTATTATTATTATTATTATTATTATTATTATTGTTATTGGTGTCGAGAGTTCTTATTACAGTTTGACAAAATAATAACTTTTCCTTGAAAATGTTCGCCTTGATTTTTCACTCAAATATGTAATGCGATTCATTTTCAACAAATGATAATATCGAGTCAACCGGTTATTCCCTGCACATTTGATTTGATATTGCAACTTGACTGTTGTTTGAGTAACGCATTCAATAGGGTCTAGCTGTATTTCATCGACAACATCATCATTTTTAATAACGACTTTCTTCAAATTCAAATATTGTTAAGCTTCATAAATAGAAGATTCTACCAAAATTCCCCTAATGAAAGATTTAGAAATCAACGAACCGTTTTCATTTATTGATAAATTGTTGAGCTTTTCAATTGAATCCGGCTTATGATTATAATCCGAACAAAATTAAATTTGTCTACTCATTTTCAAATTTAGAGAGCAGTCAGCTAATTTTCAGAAGATTATTTCTCACCAAAATTAATGAAAAAATTCCAATTTGAATTATAACTTTTTAAAAGTCAGAGACTACATCAACTGGCAACTGATAATTATCTAAAGGACATTGATTTAGTTTATAAAATATAAATATTACACCAACCGGCATTTGATTATCATCAAATGGCCATTGATTTGCATATTTAATAATATAAATATTAACTTACTTATAATAAATGTATGTGTGTCATAGCCAGAAGGGAACATTGAATTAGCTAGGTGACATTCAATTAGCTCTTACACTATAGAAAGATAGAAAAAATCGCTGTTGGAAGAAAAATAAATAAATACATACAAACACGGTTCTATATAAAAAAAATACACACTATAGGACATTGATTTATCATGCGGACATTCAATTAGCTAAAAATTTTCCATTTAAAATTAATTAATTAATAAAAAAATATACAAGAATATGTCAGAAACTTCATCAGAATCGACTATTTCATTTCAAGAAATACATAGATGAATGCTCTTCAATAGATGGGCGAACAAAAGCTTCGGTAGATCACGAGTAGACAATAGAATTTATAACAATATACCAACAAATTGAGGTCTCAATTTTCAAAGATGAGCTAATCTATTTACAATAATATATCTTCATTGACTATTCAAATAAAAAAATTGCCATATAATCCATTTTTGAACCCCATCGAAAGTGTTGAGCAAAATTAAAAATGGGGTAAGGACTAAAGTTTCTTCGGTTGATGGATTTTCCAGGCAGATTTACCTTCAATGAATGATTTACTGCAATATTCCAAGCAGTTAACGAGGAACTTCGAAAACCAGATCATAATAATTTCAAAAATCATATTAATAATCATATTAAAGATTCTTCCCTAAATACTTGATATTTTAGGTTAACTATGAAAAATTTAATATATATTATAATAAATAAATAAATATCTTACTTCTTTATTCATTATTTTTAAAAAAATCTTAAAATTAACTAAACTTACCTATAATAAATGTGTGTATTATAGCCAGAACTGACATTGAATTAGCTTTGTGACATAAATAAGCTTTTACGAGATAGAAAAAATAGCTGTTGGAAGAAAAATAAATGAATTCACACAAACATGGTTTACAAATTTTCTATAATAAAAAATACACACAATAAGACATAGATTAAACTTTTAATAGGCTAAAAGTTTTCAATTTTAGATGAAAATATAAATATGTATGATTATATATCAGATGCTTCTTCGGAATTAATTACTTCCAGCACAAGAAATCCATAGAAATGTGTAAGTTTCTCATTAAACTTTAGTTAATTTATAAAACCTTGGTGATGATAAAAAAAGATTATTGGCGCAATGGATAGCTATCACGAATTTTACGAAATAGGCATGTAAATTTGTATGTTTATACACTTGTTGATTTTTTTACATTATAAATGCGTTTGTTCACTGCAAACGGGTGTAATTGAGGTACACACAAACTCGAGACTCGAGGTTTGCTGTTCAAGGCAATTCCGCCGAAACAAATATTTTTATAATTATTATTATTAAAATTATTATTATTTAAGTTATTATTATCATTACTAGTATTATATTATTATGTGTTATTATGTTATTATTATTATCTCTTTTCTTGCCATATTGAAATTGGATACTTCAAAAATTATTTTTTAAATTTAAAATAAAACTTTGTTACTTAATGTCAAAGTAACAGCTATCAGTAATAAATATTTTACAACTTCATAGTACAACACAATTGATTAAGAAAATTAACAAATAATCATCAATAGATGTGCACAAAAGAACATTTATTTAGTTGTATATTTAACTAATGTTCACTAATGTTTTTTTCGTCTGGTCGCCTGTACGGCATCTATTAGTCAGTAGCAATTTTCTAAATATTAAATAATGGCAGTACATAGAAGTAACCTGGTTACATCGAGGAAGTAGAGCGGCAGAAAAAGTGCGTATATATATATATATATATATATATATATAAATTGTAATGCAAGGTCTTATTAGATAAAGCGCGATGCCGATCCAGTGCCTCGGTCTGGCCCTGATTATTATTATAAATTTAAAGATTATCATCAATTTAATGAAGTCAGCATCTACTAATATCAATCAATTACAACAATTTCTGTACTAGTTAGGGTGGTCGTTGGGTATTGACCTCTGTTGACAAACTTTTAAATTGTAATTGTATTTTTATCTATTTTTTAACTTAGTTTTCGGTAAATTGGATACATGAATACATAAAGGATACACGGATGCCCAACTGTATCTGACAGCTTAATTCCAAATCAAATATGTAAAACATTAACTTTTATTCTTCCAAATTACTCCATATTACTTTTCTTTTGAAGCCTTAATAAATATGATGAAAACTTCATTTTTTAGATCACCTTACAAACCCAAAATAAAATTTAACACTTCCATTTCATTGAAGTCATTAAAACGAATCTTGAAATATTATAAAACCCTAACATAATAAATTGTATATGTAAACGAAATAAATAAAAAAATGTAGATTAAAAGATAATTAGAAATGTAAGTTATATTTTTCGCATTTTTCTCAAAGTGAAAATAATAATTTACCAATTAAGCAGTCTATAAATAATTAGATGTATTTTCTCTATTCCCATTCAAAGTATTTAAATCAAATATATAGGTATTTATTAAAAATAATTTTCTTATTATAATAGATTATTATAAATAAGATTAAAAATCTTATTTATTTAAAATAAATTAAGAATGTCGAAATAATAACTGCAGAATTTTCCTAAGAAAATGAATGCTTCATTTAAACAAAATGAATAATATTTTAACGACTTGGTTGTAATCTTTAGTCTTTGATATTAAATCATCCTTAATTGAAAATAAAAATGACAATCATGTAACAGCCTTATACCTCAAAAACTAAATAAATATTATAAATATATTTGTTGTTTATGCTATATTTATTTAAAGGGGACAATACTTAATCATCAATGTTTCACATAAAATTCTTTCTAAATAATTACTAAAATTTCTATTTACAATTTTCTAATATTTTATACTCTGTATGAAATATTTGTATAATATATTTGTTTTTGGTTTGAAATTTCCTATTTAGAGAACATTATTGATATACGCTTCCCCACTCTCTTCTTCCATGCATAAAATTATTAATGGTCATCAAATAAACTAAAACAATTCTTTACGAAATTTTTTTATTATAGCGAAAAATATTGTCCTCGAAAAAAGACAGTTGATTGTCATTTTGAAAAGAAAGAAAAAAACATAATTATGCATAATTTTGACCCCATGTTGTTGAAAAGAACTCTAATTAAATTTATTTTGGAATTTTTTTAGTTTTGAGAAACATAAAATGCAAATATGTTTTACTACTTTGACATTTAAAACGATTTCATATATTTTATCCAGTATAAAAAAGCATTTCAAAGAGAGAAAAAACAAAACCATTTTCTAATGTAAAACCCACAAAATTCCCAAGAGTGAAACCAGCAAGAAAGACTAGACAAAATTAGGTAATTAAAGGTTCGATTTATTTATTTTAAGTCGGAAATTAAAACGATTGAAATAAATAAAATTAATTTCAATTACTCCAAAATATTAATATTAAAACAAATAATATTTATGTTTCAAAAATTGATTTGCTGTATTTTTTAATTTGCATTTATTGTTACATAAATTTATTTATACTAAGAATTTATTTAAGATTTCTAATTTAAATATACTTTAGACTAAAAATTTATTTTATGATAACATTTGTAATTAACTTTAGAGCCGATACATGCACAGGCTCGGGCCAGGCCCAATCCGAGGATCGGGTCGGGCCGATATTTTGTTATTTTATTCAGGTTCGGGTCGGGCTCGGGCTTAATTTTAAAAATTAATCAAATATTTATTCTTTATGAATTTTAATATAATTTTATTTGTTCCAATGATGAATGAATTAAAACAAAATTTACTTGAGTAAATTTCCTTGCTTACAGAAATTTAATTTTAATTTAGACAAAATGATAGGATTTCGACACCATGGACTTGAAAATTTAGTACAACATTTTTGATAAATATGATTTCGTCTAATACGGTCTTTATGATTGAGCTATATATTATTTTACTAAACGCCGGGCCGAGTCGGTTTCGGACTACAATAAATTATGAAGAGTCGGGTTCGGGCCAGATCGGCTTAGGTAAATATTTTACTGGCCCGTGCAGGTCTCTGCCTTAGAGTCATCGGCGTATGTATGTCCAAAATCAGTATGAATCATACTATCCAATTGTAACGTATTTGCCTAGCATATTCTTTGTAAATTTTCTTAATACTAATCAATAAAATGAACATTGATTGTTTACCATAAAGAGCTCTTGGTCGATCACTATCATATTTAGATCGATACCAATAGCGATTCAGATCCTGAATGAAATGATTTCAGGTACCCAGTAGACCAAACCATTCAGAATACCAGGGTATAGTTTAATCTTTTTTTCCAATAAGAATTTGCAGTAGCCTTTCTAAAGTAAAAATAAAATAGTAAATGCATTACTATAAATTTACCATTTGTAGATAACGTTGACAATTTAAAAAAAATTAAATGAATAAGCGAATATTTAACAATTTCCACTGGACACCAGACAATGAGAAACGAGGGATAGAAAATCACTAATCAGAATCATACATCCACATCTGATCTTCAATCAATCCAGGGATAATAGAAAGCCCAACAACTTGTCATATTCGATTATTGATTTGATGTCAGTAATAATTTGATTAACCAAATTCCAACAGTCTAATGATTTTATGCCAAGTATGATCACTTTGCCAATTGCAAATATATTGTCGTATAATGAGTTATACATTACATCTCAAAACTTGGAAGATCTCGGGTTCGTACACACACGTAATTTTTTAATCGATAATTTGTATAAATTAATTGTTCCGCCACTCAAGTGTTTGGTTATAAATAAACACATTCTTAATTTTGCCTCGTCTTGTCTTGTCTTCATAAGGTTATGTATTATAATACTAATAATAATAACATATAATAATGGATATTTAAATAAGTCACATACTTAACAGTCTTGGACAATTCCTGCTCGACATACTCATGTATTAGCCAACTGTTTATTCGGATTCCCTAACTCACACAACAGCTTTTGTTGACTCTCACGCGAATTATTTTCCTCGATTCTCGTATTACAGCTTTAGATCAAGATAAAATAAAACTGATTCCAAAACCTTTTATATTTTTAAATGTAAAGTACATTAAATGTAGAAAATAATCGCATAACATTAATGCAACTAAATTGATTTGACTAAGATTTATTGAACATTAAAACAAAACATTTTTTACAGTTTTTTACATGAAAAAATATTATATATTTTTTTAAAGCACTAAAAAAAGTTATTTGCTTTTTTAATTATACAATGATGAAAAAACTACAAAATGCATTCAACCTTAAAGTGAACTAATGGAGCAACTAAAGACTTCAATTTGAGTACTCAAACCTGCTCGTCAAATTTCCGATGTACTCAATACGGTTTACCCCAATAAAATCGCAGCAAAAACGGTGCGGATAGAAAAGAAAATATCTCAAGCTAGTCCATATGCCTTTTTAGAATCTAGTTATAAATAAATACTTAATTCACTATTCGATATAGATTCATGTGCGCATTTATTGTTCGCAACGTTTTGGTCTACACTGTTTTTGCCGTGCCTTTATTGGTGGAAAGCATTCAATATTCGAGTAATATCGTAAATTATAAATTATAAATAAATTCATTGCCAATTAATTAATGCAATTGTAAAACTAGGAAATTATTCGTAAACGAAAACAATTAACTTCAAAGTATATTTCTGAAATTTTTAAATGAAAATTGATCATTTTCAATCACAGTGTATGAGTGGATGACTGTATTAAATGTGCCACTTCACGTTCTGGGAAAGGATAATATAGCGTTTGAACAATATACATAATGTTTATCAGAAATTAAAGGTATTGAAAAGGCAAATAAATTAAAATGCTAGTGGAAAGTAAGTTGGGAAAATTTGACATTGATATAAAAAATGAGGTTTCGTTGGAAAATGATGACGCAGAGGTAATGAAAAAATATGAAACTTACTTGAATATTATTAATCAACTTTGCCATAACCATAATTGACATATGGCAGTAATAAATATTTAAATCTAAAGGAAACTAACCTGCGCCAAATCAAGAAGAGGATCTCGACGGTGAAGATTATTTCAATGATGATAATATTGCGGAAGAGAAGTGTGAAGAAACTCAAAATTGAATTACTGATTCAATCATCGTCATGATAATAATACTCATTATTTCAATAGCGGACACCTTGAGAGAAATTTAGATACTATTTCAGAAAATGAAATTAGTAATTGAAAAAAACATACTCTATTTATAATCTACAATGGATGCTGCTGTGAAAGAATTGAGTAACAATGGTGCCAAACCTTTGACAACTGAATGAATATATCTCTTTTTTAAATTTTTAAATTCAAAAAAATAGGGTGAAAAACGTGTGAATGAACACAGAAATGAAACTATAACCACCTTACTTATAAATTTACAAACAGGAAAGGTTCCAATTTTGAATGACAACTTCAAATGTTCCATAAAAAAGCTGCAATCCTTCTGTTGATAGAATTAATTGAAAAAATACATCAAATATAATTTTGGAGGATGTTGATTTGAATTCTTCGAAAGAATCGGAGGATGTACAAGATTGAACATTAATCGCATCAAATTCTATACAACAAAAGTTGGAAAATGCCATTTCGCTGAAAATAATAAAGTCAATGGATAAAGGCAGTAAAGAAGGATATTTGATGAACGATTTCAAGAAATTGGATATGTTTAAAAAGCGAACGGAAAAATTAGATTTATTGTTTAACTCAATTGTTAACAATATTGCCGACATCAACAGCAACAGACAGAGATTTCTCATTAGCGGGAATTATTAAAACAAAACTACAAATATAAAATTTTAGACATTTAATTCTTTATTATTTATCAAATAAATGTGTAAAATAAATGTGTAAAATATGGCTTTACTCTCAGATTTATTTTATTTTATATTTTTTGTACATTCATAAATTTAAATTATTAATGGCTATTCCGGTACATCGGAGACTACTCGAAAATCCTCGAGTAATTGGAGTCCTTAATAGCCATAAAACGAATTTGTACCCATAGACAATACAAGAATATTTCAAAGTAGCTAATTACAGTTAGAAACACTAAAATAAAAAAAGTTCCTGTAAAAACTTATTTTTGAGTATTACGAACTTTAAAAGAAAATTCATTTTCGTGAAAAAATATTCATTTAGACTCTAAATTTTAGAGCATTAACAAAGCATTTAGAGCCATAATTTAAGAAGATTTCATTGAATATTGAATTAAAATATACTTTGTTAATTGCCTTTAGTAAAAACTTTCCCTCGACAAAAATATGAAATTTATCCAAGGGCAAAATATTTTACACAACTTTAGTGAGAAAATTGAAGATTTGTCTCGATTTTTTATGACAAAAATTTATAATACGAAAATTTCTGGATAATTTACTGTTGAATTATGAAATAATCAGTAATGAAATAATCAGTAACACTAATTTAAATAAATAACCAACCAAGAACTTTGAAACATTATTCACAATAAAACCGCGCCCCATTGATTATTCTATTCGTTCTAAAAGATCTTATCCTCCACTAAACAACCAATCAAAATAATTTACAAGTTCATGAACATTTATTTGCTCCATTTCTAGAATTGATCTCGATATTTTCAGTTCTTTCCATTAATTACAAATAACTGCACACCTTATAACACCCCTTACAACACCCTTTATCATCACCATAATCAACAGATTCTATTTTACCAACTCCAGGCTTTGTATTGGATTATCAATTCCACAATCAAGATCCTGTGATACAATTTATAAATTATTAATATTAAAACTACATCACTACATAAATATAATAATTTAGTTCATAGTGTTTGTTAGAAGCTATAACATTCAATTCTTCAGTCATCAAATAAATTACTAAGACTAAATAAATCCAAAATTATATTTCGTTAAATCTGCTTATATAAACAAATATTCTTTGGACATTTTCTTTTTATAAATTTTAATTTCAACCAAATATCAACATACCACATTCATACTTGAATTTCAATTTTATTAAAAATTATTTTATTTCAAAATTAGAATTAAAATATTCATTTTAATTTTAAACCATTTTAATTCTAATATATTTCAAATAATTTAAGTTTCACTTTTAATTTTACAAAATTTAATCATGAAATAAATTTAATTTAACATTTAATTTTAACTCCTCACAGTGTTAATTTGCAAATAAAACAGAAACGAAAAAAAAAATTCTTACATTTATATTTGCAATAACAACCAGATAACAGCTACATTTCAAATACATATATTACCCATTTTCCTGACATCATTGATGAACAAGTTATGGTTATGAATAAAATAATTATTGTTTTAATTCAGAGATTTTAATTACTAAAATCATGTTACACGTCACAAAATGATGTGAAAATATTTTGATTTTGATTTATCAATTTTTTTTTGAAATTTCAATAACAAAATCTTTTTAATAAAGTAATTGTTTTGTTTATATGGGATGATTTTTAGGAAGATAAATCAGTGGTTTCATAATTGAGAACATCAGGTTATTTTTTTAATTTATTTATTTTTATTTATTTATTTTATTTATTTAAAGGACTTTCCATCCGAAATATAAACAATTTTTTGTTGAGTAGTTATTGTGTATTGATCAAAAATGTAACAAAGGTTATCCACATGATTTAAACACCATTTTTCTAATTGTTTCTAAAAACCAAATATCTTAATTTACCCCTTAAACTTTTACAGTATAATTCCAACAAAAATATGTAAGTTGAACTGCGTATTCAATTCAATCCACGGTTATTTAACCGCCCTACCTTTGGGTTATGATTCAAAAAGTAGGTAAAAAAACATCATTATATATTGACGTCACTTTTATCGCAGAGCCGAAAATATCCAAAAAACATCCGTTAGCTTCAACTGACCTTGAAATACTAAACGAGATGTCACATGAACAAACTTGACGTATAAGAACGTATGATGAACGTTGTATGGGTTTTGGATATAGTTAGTTTGTACCTGAACGTAAAGGATATACGGCTTATTGCATTAGGGCGATATTATAGCGGCCGTATCGCGTACGTTCATTTGGGTATGGCGGTTAATCAAGAGTATTTAATGTATATGTGTGAATGCATTAAGTACTATTCCCATTATTTTGTCTATAGCAGATTCAATTTAGAAATAGTGTAAGGATATAATTCCAAGAATGTTAGTCTTCAGCCAATTGTTGTATGATTTAATATGAATATAAGTGCATTGTTTTAGTGAAATATTAGATCTTAGATTCCAAGCGGTGTTAGTAAGTTGCTTTATAAAATATTTACTTATAAACATATTTATGAAAAACAATTAAATTTTTAAATTTAAAAGCAATTATATGATCATGTGAGTAAGCAAATAAAACTTTTATTATTCATAATAAAATTAATTAAAAACTCAAAATAAACATCGATAATAGTTTCTGTATATTTTGATATTATCTTGATATTATAGTTAATTGTGAATAATAATAATAATAATAATAATAATAATAATAATAATAATAATAATAATAATAATAATAAGTGATCAGTATAAAATAATATATGAAAAAGAAATTTTCATAAAATATATTTTAAGTAATTAAATTAGATTTATTTAAATTTATTACTTGTAAGAAATTACCTGTTGTTGAAAGTCGTTTAGAATATTTAAAAGGGTCTCAACTCGTAAATTAAGAAGATAATAAATTAAATCATTGAAATAATGGTTTAGTCGTAAATTTATTCTGTCACTTCAGTTTAAAATTTTTAACTAATTTTATTTATTTTTATTTATTTTATTAATATTAATATTTGATATATTTCAAATATTTTGTTTAATAGAGACATATTTTATTCATTATTGTTTGAAGTTTTCCTCCTTCCATGGTAGCTTGGAAATATTAAATTTGCTCTTTATACAGTTTAATTTATTTTCATAGGCTTCTAATTAATTTTCCTCATATCTTTTACAGCTGATATTTTAGCGTGGTTATTGCAGGGTTTCATTGGTTTCATTTCAGTCTCAGTAATGATTTTCATATTTTAAAAAAACGTGTTCCACTGATGACTTTTTCCGAAGTCATTTAAAAAATGAAGCTTACAACAATTATCAGACACATTCCAGCTGTCACAAGATAGCATTACTGCTTGTGGAGAAAAATCCCACTTTTAATTTTTACACAAAATTCTGTCAGTCTGTAAAATGACTGTCATCACTTAGTGTCTGTAAACGAATACTACTTTAAAATAAGAATTATGTAAATACCTAAATTTATGTATTATTTGAACAATAAATACATTTTATTATTTTACATGTGGTTTTATGGAACAACGTTATCTATAACTCATAATGTTTGATAAATATTTTTCAAAATATAAATTATTTATTATCAATTTTAAGTAAGGTTTAAAAATATTTTATTTACATATATAGTTTTTATATTATTTACTATGTATTTTCATTTTTTAACAGTATTTTGAAAAGAAATAACAAGTAGTAACAAAAAAGTGTTTTTAAATTTGTTGGGTTTTATGATACTAAAAATCAACCGTTGGTTACTCTGACTCCACGTGTTCCAAAAATTGACAAAACACAAACTCCCAACGTATATTTGTTTTATAGCAAATTTTCAATTCTCAATAAATAATTACAACTTTTAGTTAACCACAATTTTGCTCCCGATTTCCGATCGAACTCCGCTCTGAAAGGTCTCGACCTTGTGCGATTTAAAAATAAGTTTTACCTTTTTATTTGGTTCCACTCTCTGATCCGAACTCTTTTAATACTCCTTTTTTAACTCTTCAGTTCCTCTTATAATTCCTTTTTTTCTCTTGACTTCGTTCCTCAAATTCCTATTGTCCGTTTCTTCTTCCCTACCTAAGGCTAGTGCCGATTATCTGAATTTGAAATTTCCTTATATACTCCCATAATTGCCCCATTTTTGGCCTAATTGGTATTGACTTCCTTAGTTATCATTCTCTAATTAGCTATGTCTGTTGACCCTCTTCGTAATTCCCCTTCTCTTGTTTACCTTCGTTTATCCGACTGTTTGGATAACTTCCCTCTGAATTTCCCGTTTGTTTATACTTCCAAATTGCCGCACTCCGGTTTTCTTCATCGCTCGGGCTTCCCATTATCTCGGGTTTTCCATTAGCCAATTAGTTAATTAATTAATATTTTGTGTTTTTTCATATTTCCTTGTTTTACGACCCTTTCTAAACATTTTCTAAAATTTTTTAGCTCACTGTCTTCTTCGCCATCCCATAATCTACCCCTCTTTCGTTTTCCAGCTTCAATTTCGATAACATTTCACTTTATTGCTCTTCCTCAGGTTCGCGCATTTTTCCATTTCGTGTCTGATTGTACCCTTTTATAATTCTGTTTTCATCATATCTTTCTTTGCCATTACTTCTCTCCTTGACCGCCATTCAATTTCGGTTTTCCTTTTATTCTGAACTATTTGATTTGATATAATTTAATAATTTATTTTTAAAACCTCAACAAATTTTTAATTTGACTTTATAGTATGAACTTTTAATATTCATAATAACCTTTCAAAAAGAAATTAATCTTCATCATTTAAAGTTTTATCTCTTTATTTTCTCGAAAACTAACAAAATAGTAAAATTGAATTCGGTAAAGTCTTCGGCATTAAATTCTAAATTTTTATTTGCCATTTTTTTCAAAAAATAAAATTTTAAAATGAAATTGTTCTATGCGACACATATTGAAAGTTTAAATGCATCAACGGCCTTCATGACAAAAATAAGACCCTCAATAATGTTGGGTATTTTGTGCAACTCGGTATTACTATCTGGCTCCTTTGTGTTCTTTTCGAAATTAAATAAACAACTCACCACAAAAATCTTTATTTGAGACTAATACAGTTACACTTTTTATTAATTCAACCACACTTGATACAACCATTTTTTGGTCTGCACTTTTCAATACAACTACAAATCTTACGCAGGGATAAATCTTCCAACGGGAGATTTCCCTTTCTGGTACGTTCGATTTAAAATTTTCAATTAATACTAACTTCAAAGTTTTCTTTGTCACTCTTGCTAAACTTCTTGTTTTCTTTTTCTTCGACCAACTGGCAATTCTGTTTTTTTGCCGGTCGCTTTTATACCCATTTTGTAATAGATTTTACTTTGTCAAATTAGTCTGGATATAACTTCCCCCCGGGTTTCCTCTTGTAGCTCTAATTCGCTTTGAGGAATTTGCTCGTCTCCTTTGATGGCTCGCTTCAATTTAATTTTAGTCGGCTAATTTAATTGCCTTTCCTAATTTGATTGATAATTCAGGGTCTCTCAAATCGCTCGGGTTTCCCATTAGTTAATTAATTTTTTGTTTTTTTGTAATTTATTCCTTCTAGGGACCCCCCATTGATTTGATTTTATTGTAGTTGAACTCGTCTCATTATTCGGCATTCAATCAATAATCCCTTATTTAATGTTATCATAGCCCCATTTTTTTGCACTTTTGTATATATATATGTTGTGTTTGTGTGTTAGATTTATTTTTTCTATCGCTTTCAGAATTACAATATTAAATGATGTCATTCCATGCAACAATAAAAATCAGCATACACCTAATTCCGAAATTTAGTAACTTTTATAATCTAAAAAAATCAATAAATTTATAGTATAGGAACACACAAACTTACCTGTGTGTAGAAATTTAATAACTTTATAGGATTTGTAAAGGTGAGAGAAAAATAATTGAACATACCAACACAAAACACATAATGAAAAATGCATGCAAATTTATTATAGCTTTTTTTGTTCCGAAATAAATAACCATTAACATATTGTTAAAATATAATTATTTTGAAATTATTAAAAAATTATGCAGGAAAATACTTTTAATTTAGAATCTATAATTTAGAATATAAACTTTCTTTAGATTTACAGATATTTCTCAGGATACACTGCCTTTTCGCGAATTTGGAAATCTGACAATGTAAGATTTATTCATTAAATTACAAAACATTAGAATTTGCAGAAAGAAATTCACAATTCGTAAATTTAAATAAATTATTTTAATAAATTAATATTTTCAAAGATGTACAGAAAATGACAAAGTTCGGCCTTTCCTTCTTTCCTAATTTTATTAAAAAAATAAATGTCTTCGGTGATTAGTTAATTTATTTATAGTCAAAAATATATCTAACTTACATTTTACCGAAATAATTCCAAATAAATTCATAAAATGTCAAATTTCCTAAAAAACACCTGAAATTTAATTATCAATATGTTATATTATAAATGTGGACTAACAGTATTATTTAAGAACTTGAATAATGATCTCATAATTATATAAAATCAAAATTCAAGTCTTAAAGTTACTTGAAATTAAAAACATTACCTGAAAACCATTTTTAAGAAATTGAATAAATGAAATTGAATAACTTTCACGTAAATGGTGACTCACCTCAACTGGTGTGCACACCAACGTGAATTATCGAGGTTACTACATTTCGGAAGGAAGTTTCTTTATATTATTGCTGAAACTAAGCATTTACTTTTTTCATTAAAATCTAATTTAGTGGTTCACTATATACTTTATTTCTTTCCCATTAACTTTATTTTACATAAGCAACTTCAAAATTATTTTATTTTTCAAATAATCCCAATTAGTGGTTGGTTTACTGTTGCACCATGGTAAGTTTTATAATTTACTAAAATTAACAATTTATATCAAAGTTTCTTCGAGTTCTCAGCATGTTTTTATTTATGATCAAGTCATTCTATGTCCTATTGAAAACATATTTGAAAGCATTTATAAAAATTGAGAATTGTGCAAATTGTGAATTCATGAAAAATTAATTCAGGTAAAGAAAATATAAATGGTGATATGATACATCCGGGTTAGAAATTTAATAACTAGGGAGGAGAAAATGTTTAAATATGAAACCAAAATAATTAAAATTTATAAATCGTAAAGAAAAAACCACCTCCAATCAAAGATTTGATACCGGAGAAATCAATTATCATGGAAAATAATTATTTCGTAAATGATCAATAAAGTGAAAATTAATTGCTGAAAATTATATTGAACTCGATGAGAATTTAATTTCAATTTGAAAAAATGACGAGTTATTATTATTATTATAATTATTATTATTATTATTATTATTATTATTATTATTATTATTATTATTATTATTATTATTATTATTATTATTATTATTATTATTATTATTATTATTATTATTATTATTATTATTATTATTATTATTATTATTATTATTATTATTATTATTATTATTATTATTATTATTATTATTATTATTATTATTATTATAATTATTATTATTATTTTAAAACCATTATTTTAAAATCAATTTTCTTACATGATGTACAACAACAAGAACCGATGAACATCAGAAAGAAATTTTAATTAAGTTTAAAATTCCTTTCCTAAAAGTAGGATATAATTTTAATTAATTTTGTTGATTACTTTGATAAATTTGAACAGACAAAGAAATTTTAATTAAAATATCAATTTTTTCATTAATTTCTTTGTATGATTGTTCTTGAGATTGTTTTATCGATTTGAAAAATTTATATATTACTTTATTGATATTTAATAAAAAAAATCTGGATAAATTAGTCAATTTCAAAAAAAAATTCAATCTTTCCTTTTCTTTGCATATATTGTTTACGTGTCGTTTTTGTTATTTTCTTATCAATTTTTAGAAAACAAAAATATTAAATTAAATAAACAATAATTCATAAGAACAAATTATTTTCAATTTAAATTCTAGAATACAGAAAACATGACTATTAGACAAAATTAAGTTATTTAAATTTTATTTAAAATAATTAAAATTTAACACTGTATCAGTTTTAAAATAAATACTTGGATATTTTTTCTTTATTTTATTCTCAAAAGATAGATAATTTTGTTTAGGTTTTCGGCGAAATTAAATTTTTTCCAATTATTGATCTGACTACAGAGCGTGCCTTGTTTAGCAACTATAACAAACTCCAGACAATATCAACTTTCTTTGATTAACACAATTAATTACCAATTTAAAACTAAGCCAATAATTCAATATTAAAACGATGACTTGAGTGCTTATTTCAACCCTTCGCGAGGAATAGCACGTTTACAATACCACTTGGAATTCACAACCACTTGAATACTGGTTCTGATTTCGATTATCTGTAAATTTGATTTAGTTTGCTTTAACTTGAAATTATTTGATATTCGATATTATTAACTTTAATTTTTTTTAGATTGCTTCTTCGATCCGACAATTTTTTCAAATGTAATTTTGTACTTCAAATTGCGTTTCGTTTTAATTCTTTTTCTCGTCTGTTTTCTTCTTTTAAAATTGTTTACCTATGGCACTTGCTGATATTGAATTTAGTTTAGATTCCTTCATTAAGTACATTTCTTTCGGTCATCTGCAGCTCTTTCATTATCTCTAACATCTGTCATGATATATAATTTTTAGAAGACACCAGCTCTTGGGTTCTCCGGTGAACCCTTTTCTTTATCTTCCACAAGCTATTGAGACATGTAAATTTAATTTCAGTTTTGATTTTCCTTCATCACTTTGTACTTGTTAATTAAAAACGAACTTGTTATATTTCATTGTTTAACTTTTATTGACTAAGTTATTTTTCTCATATTTTGTTTCTCAGAATTCGGAAACGACCCATCCTCCATTTCATACATTTTTCCCCTCATCATTTTATTCATTTAACAATTATTATTGATTCAATTTTTTTTTCGGCTATAATGGCTATTTTCTAAAATTTATAACTCTATAAAACTACATTATGTCGGTTTTAGCTATTAATTTATTTCTATACAAAACATCAGTGGTAAATAAGTGAATGGCGTGTGAATAACATAGTTGAATAATTATAAACAATCATTTGGAAAACATTTTCATAACAGTAACACTAACTAAACCCAAATGGAAATCTTCTACAAAATGGTTCACGTCGATATTCAAATATCCATGAGTTCTTTTGTTAGTTCTGTTACGTAAAGTATATGAAGACTTTTCCTACCCTTCTTCATATACTCCAATTCATTTATAGTTTCGCATTTGGCATTCTCATTAAATGTATGAATGAGATTCATTACTCGACAGTATATTTTGGTTTTGAATATCTTTGTTGCTGTAGACTTTTGGTTCAACGAGGATATTGTAGTACTATTATTTGAAAGCTCATTAATTGTTACAAACTTTGATATACTCCCTTCTAAACTGCTTATTTATTTTATTATTATTTATTCAGAAAATCAGACAAGATGACAATAACAAATTCAAAAAGAGGTAATAACTCCCATAAGACATTGACACCTTTAAAAAATTAGTTATCAATCAATTCATCAAAAATATTATAAAAAAATATTGTTGTTATAAAAAGCTTTGCATTTAATGTGCTTTCAACATCTTTCGAAAATGGCTTAGAAAACCAATATAGAAAAGCAAAATCATTGGTGACTTTGTTAAAAGGAATATTTAATTAAAATATTTAATTATATTTAATTATTATTTAATTATATTTTAAATAAAAATATATATTTTAATATATTTTAATTAATATAAGAATTTTAATATAATATATTTTATTACGATAATTAAAAGAAATCCAATTTCACAGGATATCTTAAAAGATTTAAAAAAAAATCCAAAAATATTCTAACTTATTAAAACAAATATTTTTACATTCAAGTAAAATAGATTGATTTTAATTAATTAAAAGAAAAATATCAAATTTCATTATTTATTTAATTAATTAGCGTTTAATCCAGACATTCGCTAAAAAATATCTAACAAAATCTCAAATTTTTTAACTTGAACTTAATCAAAGATAAAATGTCAGTTTTGATTATTTTTCTTAACATCATTTACCTATAGAAAAATACAAAATTTTTAATGGCAAAACAAATTTCAAGGTTGATTTATATTGAAATAAAATAGGAAACTATTGAATTCCATTATATTACCATTCATTTCTTATTAACGTCATAAATTAAATATATATATATATATATATATATATGTTTGGATTATTTATGTGATTTATCCTAGAAAGAAATTTTTATATTTTTAGTATTTATCCTAAAGTCAAAAAATAGCTGTTAGAAGACAATTAAATTTTGGATTCAAAATTATATATTATTAAAACAAAAAATTCTAAATAACAAATGAATTTATATTATATTCATTTAAAATTATAAAATTACTAAAATAAAATTTTTTTTTCAAAATGGTATATTTTTGTTTTAGTAATTTTATAATTTTAAAATTATCATCCTTTTTATATGAAGCATCGTCGTTCTTTTCCAGTAAAGAAGAAACTAGAGGCATTAAAAAAGCTTCGAAAAAATAATGAAAACTTGTCTATGACAGCAAGAGACCTAAATGTAACCACCGAGATGCTATAAGATTGGGCTGGCAAAGAATCTCCAACGTATTTTTCACTGCTTCGTATAAAGCTTCGTATAAAAAAAATGAAAATAGATGTTAAATTAAAAAAAATGATTTATAATCAATTAGAAATACGTACATATCTTCTAAATAAATTCCCCATGTTTGTTTTCGGACGCGACAGTGGAGTAAATCACAAGTAATTAAAGTTAATGAATATTTCGTCTGTCAGGTGTATTGAAAGTCAATTCATTCCTGAATAGTTCCTCTTATAAAGTGTAATATACTGATAAACTAAGAGTCTCCAAGGACATAGAACATTTTGCTTAAGTCGTTCATCAGATCGGGGGCTTCATTTATCTATTCTACATATTTTACTATAGAAGCCGAAAGCAGTTGTTATTAATTGTTAGTGAATAATATAAAAGAATTATCCTATTTAGGAATGCATCTTTATTTGATTATATATTATATTAATTATTTATTTATTTTAAATCAGATTTTTGTGTTATATCAATCATCACCGTTGATCATTCTTGTGAATCCATCACATTTGATCCACAAGCGATTATAATATTATTTACCGTGCATTTTCATTAGAATCCAATTCTGGTGGCACAGCTTCAATTCTGTAAAAACTTGCATCTATATTCAATATAAAATCCTTTATAAAATCTAGAAAGACAAGTATTGCTGATTTGATCAGTTGCTCTTTCATACGTTGAAAGGCGGTTTCGTACTCATTTGTCCACACTAATTTGGTTTGATTGTTGTCACATAACTTCCTAACTCCTTTGAATATTTTGTATAATTTTCAGTAAATAGTCGGTAAACATTTGTGCGTCATTAAAATAAACAACAGCTTCTTTCCAATTTACTGGTCGTAGCGTTTTATTTATTAGTTGATAAAAATTAGTAGGAACTTCAGCAATTTCAAATGGCATTTGATTTTTTATTTTTAGTCGTAAAAGAAGCTTTCCTTTTTGAATAGTCTTCTATTCAACTTGATAATATAGGGTAGCTAATTCCAATATTGTAAGGAATTTGAACCCATTAAAAGCGTCCATCCTTTCTTCTATATTAAATATTGTGAAAATAGGTCACTCTAAAATTTAAGCAAACTATATCATCTTTACCTTTCTTTTTATTGCATATCAATCTTGAGTTCCTGGAAATTCATATTTTTATATGATTCTACTTTTATCACTAATAGATGTACAATTAGAGATTTAGTTGTAATGATTTCGTGTTTTACTAATTTTGTTTATCAATATCTCATTTATCTATGATAAATATTTTGACAGAATTGGAGCTATACCACAACTATCTTAAACATATTTTAGTCATATATAAGTTTTAAGCATTATTAAGTATTCAAATCTTGATTCAAGTAATGTAGTGTCCAACGCCCCTTCTAATGTATAATATACATTAGAATATGTATATAATAACATATGTAATTATTAAAAGAAACTTAATATGTAACTTATGTAATATGAATCATTGGAATCCAATATTTCCCAAACTATTTTTTTGTGCCCCAAAAATTTACAAAAAAAATTTTTTGTGAAATTTTAAATTTTTATAAATTTACAAATTTAATGTATTTCTAACGAAAAGCACCAAATCCAATATATATATTTTACTACAATATATTTCGACAGAATCACTGTCATCTTCAGGTAGAATTGAAAATCAAAATAAATCAATATAAATTGCTCTTTTTTAAACAAACTAATTAACTAACTCATTAATTTTTTTAATATTAATTTCGCTAAAAATTCACAAAATTCTGTTTTTTCAATTCAAACTTTAACAATTAAAAAAGTTTTAAAATTTTAAAACTTTTAAAACTCACAAAAGTTGAAATCAAACAACATTTTCATAAATTTCCCACAAAATTGTGTTTAATAATATTAATAAATTCCTTCAGTCGATAGTGATCAGGAACTTGAAAACGGAGATGACGGACAGTCATTCCAATGTATGTGGTATTGCACCCATTTTTAGCGAAATTAATTTTTAAAAAATTAATGAATTGGTCAATTAGTTTGTTTAAAAAACAGTAATTTATATTGATTTATTTTGATTTTCAATTCTACCTGAAGATGACAGTGATTCTTTCGAAATATATTGTAGTAAAATATATATATTGGATTTGGTGCTTTTCGTTAGATTTAAATCAATGCCATTATTTAGTGATTGTTATAATTAATGTATTTCATTTATCTTAGTTTTTAATATTAAATGTTTGTTTTGCAATTTCCAAACAATTATTGAACAATTTTAAAACAGTTTTGTTTTGTTTTATCTCACTTTTGAAAATATAAAAAGAGATTAAATTTGTTAATTAATTAAAATAAGAATAAGAATAAGAATAAGAATAGTAGTTAATTAAATAAATTTCCTTTGTAGTTGAAAATTAAAATATTCTTTGATTTGTTCGAAATATTAATCGCCACATGATTATAATTAAGAAATTATATAATTTTATTTTTAGTGATAATAAATATGTGAAAATTAAAAATATATATATATTTTTCAAAGTTTTTCTATACCTCGTTAAGGGGGCACACGACCCACTTTGGGAAAGATTGACCTAATTTCATCCATTAAATATTAATTATCTTTAGAATTTTTTTAAATCATTTTTATTAACAATTTTACATATAATATATTATTAAGAAATAGAAAAGGGAAAAAACAAATCTAGAATCATCACTTAAATATGAACTGATTGTCACAATCATGAATTCATTAAGGAAATGAAAATATTTCAATAATTGCTAGCGGTTGTAAATTATTTTTTCTTAACTAAAACAGAAAAAAAAGAAACAATTAATGATTATCAGACTTTGCATTCATAAATATATTCATTTAATATTACAAAATCTAGTTTCCAAAACTAGCATTTTTACTGAATATGTTTTAGTGCATTATATAAAAATGGTACAGATGTGATATTCGATGCGGCTTGAACATGTAGCGATCAGATGTTCAGGCTAAATTGCAGTAGGTGAATTCAATCCTTGATGGGATCTAGTTGCTTTCATAGTAATGATAATAGCCAACTAAGCTTGAAATTAATTTGACATTATAAATTGTATGAGAAAGATGAAAGATTCTAAAAGTTTTAATTAGAAATTTTAATGAATCTTAAAAATATTTTTATCGAAGAATATTTTAAAAAGAAGATCGAAATTTGTTTAACCTTCATCCTTTTTCGACCCGATGCGATTTTGTTTTGCAAATATATCATAAAATATTAATACTACATATCTGTAATTTCGTGACTTTGATTTTGTTGATATGATAAACTAATTTTGGAAAAGAAAAAAAAATATGATACCTGGTTTATCTCTTGTAAAAAAAGTAACACTCCAGTCCCTCGGGTCGAAAATGACCCAAGTGCATTTTTGAACAAATTTTTAGAATTCGCGGCTCAAACGGATGTTTATTTTTATCACCTTCTAAGAAGTACTATTTTCAAGAGACCTTCTATTAACAAAATTTGACTGTATAGTTTTCAATAGTCGACTCAAAGACGCGGGCGAGTGTGCATCAATATTATTTGTGCTACCCGTTTCATCACTTCTCGTTTTTATTAAATTTTTTGCTGGCCAAATTTAAAAAAAACTACATACGTTATAACGTTGGTAAGTGTTTTTTTTTTGAAAGAAAAAACGTTTTCATTATTTTTTTTAAATGTTATAGAAAAAGGCAGTGTCAATAATTTCTGTATTAAAGAAAAATTCGATCTACAGTCGTAATGAAAATAAATTGCGATATGTATAACACTGACGTATAATGAAATATTTTTTCGTTGGTAAAAGTATTGGAAAAATTGGGGTTTTAATGATGCTGATTTTTATCGAATTGGCTCTAGTTTTTCAGGATAATGACTGCCTTCATCAATCTATGGTACACATAATGTAGCTAAAAATTAATGAATTTCTGTATATTTGTGTTATTCATTAGGAAAGGATAAATAATAGCATTTAATATAATGGTCGGACAATTCAACGCATTGAAAGCATTGTATTATAATATAATGATATAAATTTTTAGTGACTGTTTATATGTAAAAGTCTTTAAATAATCTGAAAATTTTACCTAAAAAACGGAAATATTATTATTTTAAAAATTAAACGTTTGCGTAATTTTATTGCGTGAAGTCATTTTGAATTTAAATGAGACCTTGTAGAAATTTACGCCGTAAAACAATTTGATTTTTTTTCTATTTTTATAGTTAATTTAAAAAACTCCAAAATATCAAAATTTGTACAAAGAAATTTTCGATTAAAATCATGTTGTAATGTCTACTGTCATTTTCAAATTATTTTCTAATAATTAAAACCAAGTAATGTCAAAGAGCTTCCATTATGAAAAGTGCAAAAACGTTACTTATTAGAGAAATATATCTCAAAGATTCATTATACCAATAATTGCATTCGGCTTATATATTATGTTTTATTATTTGGGAATGTTTATTGCGAGGGTTGAATTACAATAATTATATTACTCAGGGAAACGCAGAGAATGACTTACTAATCAAATAAATATCCTTTAAAAATTTATAAAAAATATTTGTACAATTGTATACAATTTGTTTGAAAAATCTTATAACAAATGTTTATTTTGATGATAGTAATAATAATAATAATAATAATAATAATAATAATATAATAATAATAATAATAATAATAATAATAATAATAATAATAATAAATTATGCTTTTCTGGGTACAACATCAATGATATGCTATATCATTTAAAAATTGAATCTGTTATATAAACATAAAAATGTGAGCACTGCCCTATGAATGTACATAGATCTTTAGTGGTATTCAGTCAGATCCACGAGACAAAGGCATTCGTTTCTATTTAGATTCCTTGAAATTACAATTGAGCACACACTTTTGAAGTACTTTCTGGTTGGTGCTTTTTCAATCAATCGCATTGTCTCATGAATGTGATGTACAAATTGTCCATTTAAATCGGATTCAATTTTAAAATGGTGAATACAGCTAAAAAAAGATATTAAATTCCTTAGCTGTCGGCTTTAAGATTTAACAAAACAAAAATTAAAATGACCAATAAATAATCCATTTTAATCTGCTTAAGAAACTAGCTTAATGATTTTGATATATTTTATATTATATGATCTTTCATTTTATTGGATAAAATTTATTGCAGTTCTAAATTTTTTACAATTATATATAAACAAGTATATTTTTCTATAAAATTATGTAGCTCTAATTCAAAATCAATATTTTTTCAAAAATTTATAAAATTGAGGAAACTTTTTCCTGTTCTTAATTTTATATTTTTTATTTGAATGTTCTAAATATTATGTTCATAGTGTATTATATTATAGTGTATTATATTATCATAGTGTAAAAAGTTTTCTATAAACCTACAATAAACACAAGAAATTGTTTACCAAAGTCAAAATAGATCAAATTGAAGATTTTATTTGCACTTTTCTTAAAACAGAGTGCTGGATGTTTGTATAATTTCCATTGAAATAAATAGAGAAATGTTTATTTCATGTTTATCAATTACGATACCTAGAAATACCTCAACATAATATATTTCTACAAACCAAGACACAATTATACTGACTACTGTCTGTGCTATAATAACATATACCATTGTATCTTGGGCTACCTTCCTACATACAACCTAAAAGCTGTAGGAATTATTGCGCAGTATTTGTACATTAATGCAAATGTATAATGAATAACCTTAAAAACAGGATTTTTCAGAACTTTTCCACTACATATAATATTGACCAAGATCTTCCCTGTGAGCAGGAATGTGCAAAGATATTCAGAGTTACTCAAGGAAAAAATATTTGGTCAAGACATAACTCGTAATTAATATCAAGTAATATGAGAAATTCATACCAAATTTTGTAATGATGGGTTCAGCGGTGTGGATTTTTACAGTCGGACATACATACAAATTATACATTTATCCTTATATTAGCTGAATCAATATAAAATGCATTTAAAATAATTTTAAATATTTATTTAGTAAATAATATTTTCTACATAAAAAACTTAAATTTCAAAAATAATTATAAATATCACTATTTACTTGTAGTCAATAGTATAAAAATTAAAATTTTTGTAGATATTAAATAATTCCAAACTGATATTTTTGATGTGATCAATTTTAAGTGATAGAAAAATTAATTTTATATATTTGAAAAATCACGATATTTTTCATACTAATTTTCGGATTGGCTTTTAAAGATCCAGCATTTGAAGAATAGCTCCCCGTGTACAATTCGCCAATAACAATAATAATCACTAATCGTCGATCGATTTAATCATAGGAATACTTTACTCGATTGCTCTATTGCTTTTACCACAATTATTCACTCCATTTCCACCTTTATATTAGGTTTACAAAGATTCTCGTTATCCTATCTATTTTAAATTCAAACTAAACTCAAATTCCTCGACTTCTGAACTCTTATTTAACTTGGTAACTCTCCTTTTAACTCTCCCTTTGCTCACTCCTTTTTAACTCTTTTTTAAATATCCCTTTTTAACTCTGTCTGGTCTCTGTATCTTTCCATTTTATAGTTTGTTACATTTGCGGTACTTGAGATAATTTTGTCTTTCCATTTTTCTCCTTCCCGCATTTCCCACTATCTCTACCATATCTCTTGACAGATGTCAAGATATGCCTTGCCTTTTTCCCTTTTCTGTTAGGCCGACTTTTCTTGAAATTTCGATATCTGTGACAAACTGTCAAAATATAAATTTTTTCCTGTTTTGTTTTTGGAATTTGAAATTCATTTTTTCTCTTTTTTACTTATTAATTAATTATGACATTTGTTTTAATTTCTTGTTTGCTTCCTTTTGTTTGATTTATCTTTCTCATCTTTTGCTTCTATTTACTTCCGTTTTCTTCTTTCGTTCCCATAGATCGTCCCTTTGTCATGACAATTTTCCCCCAGATAATTTTATTTCATTTTTCATATTATTTATTATTCAGGTATCTTTAACAGTATTTTAAATGTGAAAATGAATTACCACTGCTTTATAAAACCGGATAAAGCATAAAACTAGAAAAATAATAAATTGATTTCTCCTTTTTGTCTTACTCACTATCTTAAATAGTCAACATTTTAATTTTTACAGCTAAGTAGTGAAATCAAATTATTTTAAATGTTTTCACTTGAATTCCTAAAGATATTAGATTTTGATCTTCAAATTAATGATTTTAATTACAAAAGTTATAAAATATTATCAAACTCCCTTTTAAGAAATCTTTACGAGATTATAAAAACATATGTCACTGATGCTCAATAAATTTTTAAATAAGTATATCTGGAAACAAAGACAAAATTTTCTAGTTCTATACATACAAAGCCCGTCGAATGACGGTTGTAGTTTGTAGTTTTTACACAAATAAATGATTAGTAATTTTTGCATATTTTGGATAATTATTTACAACATTATTATATTATAATCATAATTATAATTAATAATAATAATAATAATAATAATAATAATAATAATAATAATAATAATAATAATAATAATAATAATAATAATAATATTAATAATAATAATATTAATAATAATAATAATAATAATAATAATAATAATATAATAATAATAATAATAATAATAATAATAATAATAATAATAATAATAATAATAATAATAATAATAATAATAATAATAATAATAATAATAATAATAATAATAATAATAATAATAATAATAATAATAATAATAATAATAATAATAATAATAATTGTTTCGACCAGTCAGAGGGGGATTGCCTCTGACTGGCAGTTTTTTGGCTCTTTTTTATATTCGCGTCTGTATGCGCGGTCTGGTTAGACCGATTCTTGTTGGTGTGCGCACACAGACGCGAGACGTAGATTCTAATGTGAATTATTGATGGTAAGTTTTTGAATGGTAGTTTTTGATTTATTGATTTATAAAATTAGATTGGATTAATTTTGGTTTGTTTATTTGGATTAAATTTGGTAAAATTTTGAAATGGATTTCGGAAGAATGGCGGTCGGAATGGATTTGCGATGTGATGTAGGTTGTGATCAGAAATTCTGTCTTATATCTTTTCAAAATATTAACTTTGTGAAAGGCGATCTCGTTTATACTGATTTCAAAGGAAAAATTCCAGGTAAATTAATCGTATCGATTGTCACGGAACTTTCACAGTTGTTGCCATCATTTTTCATGATTATGCATGGGATCGAGTCTTCTAAATTCACAGATAAGTTCGTCAATAAAAGCAACGATATTGTATTATGTATTCGTGAGGAAATAATATCGAATCAGGCTATGTCGGATCTTTCAAATCGATTTGTTTGCAAAACGGAAATCAGAAATTATTTAGTTGAAGAATTATCCAACAGATTTTCTCAGTTGTCCGAATTAAAACATCAGGGTGCTTTGGCATTTATTTCATGGATACCAGAAACTATGAAAATCAATAGTCGTATGATTATGGCTGCTTTAAAATCTGACGTTGGAATGGACGTGATCCCTGATTGTCGATCGCAGGTTTATCGTGCACAAATGGAAGCAGCTCGATTAACATCTGAAATTGGACGTGACAGTGAAATGGACAAGACATTATTCAAAAATGATCCACTGTCCTCTTTGGAGGAAAATAAAATCCTTATTCGTTCGTTTGATCTCAATCATGGTAGCAGAGCGTGGTTCCGGCTAGCCAGCCGGAACAAGGTATTATATAGATTTTTTATGCATGAATTTTTTATATGTTCAATGTATGACCTTTTTATTGTATTAGCAATAGGGTATATGTGTTATATTTTTATTATATTTGATATTGTTGAAACATTTCCCCTAGGGCCTGCCCTCCCTAACCCTATTAGAGGTGGATTGGCGCGGGTATTTGTCAAAACATTAACAGGGAAGACAATTACTCTCGAAGTTGAATCTAGTGACACGATAGAAATTGTTAAAGCGAAAATACAAGATAAAGAAGGTAGTCAACCTGACCAACAACGATTAATTTGCGCGGGAAAACAATTAGAAGATGGGCGAACATTATCTGATTATAATAGTCAAAAGGAGTCTACTTTGCATTTAGTTTTGCGATTGAGGGGTGGAATGCAAATATTCGTGAAGAGACTGACAGGAAAAACAATAACTTTGGAAGTAGAATCAAGTGATACTATTGAGAATGTAAAGGCTAAAATTCAAGAAAAAGAAGGGATACCCCCAGGGCGGCAAAAACTTAATTTTGCCGGGAAAGTATTAAAAAATGGCTTAACGTTATTAGATTATAACGTTAGGAAAGAAGCCACGGTACATCTGGTCTTGGGTCTGGCAGGGGGAAGTCCAGTATCAGATGCTGAGTTCGAGGCAGGTTACAAGAGACGAACCGGGTGGAAGATTTCGTTAGGGCGTCTACGTAACCGGGCCTTAGCAGATGGATCGGACCCTGGGGAAGAACAAAGGAGAATGGAGGCATACGAAGATAAGTATGAGGAAGTCATAAACGAATTGGAGGAACTGAGGAATAATGCTCGGGGGTTAGGGCGGGAGAAAGAAGCAAAGGAAATTGAGGCAGATCTGAAACGATTAGAAGCGGATTTCAGCAGAATCGGTGATCTGGTCCTCACGCAGAAGGAAGAGAGTTTTAGAGTAGAGTCGCGGAAGGGCACAGAAAAATCATTTAGGAGCGAAGAGCCCAATGAGAAACAGAAGTTCATAATGGGATTGAAACCCTTACAGCTGCCGGTATTTAATGGGAAGGTAATGGAGTATCCTGGATGGAGGGCAATTGTGAGAGCCTGCATCGAGGACACAGATGAGCCGAGTGAGAGAAAGTACTTGTACCTGAGACAGTACTTGGAAGGGAAACCGCTGCAATTAATTGCCTATATTGGATATGGCTCGCAGGCTTTCGAGGCGGCGATGAAATTACTGGATGAAAGGTATGGGGACCAGAAAGATCCTATTCAATGATGCTGGATGCGGTGCAGAGGTTCTTCCCAGTGAGGCTCAACGTCTTGGAGGACCTAGAGCGGTTTGAAGAGCTGCTGGGAAACCTCATCCTGAATTTCAAGGAACAGAAGAGGGAAGGCGAGTTGAACAACGGAATGTTGTATCACCAACTGCTGAAGAAGCTGCCAGAGACCATGCTGATTCAGTGGTCACGCCATTGTGATTCGGGGAGAGAGGGAAATGTGCAAACGCTAGCCGAGTGGATCAAAACGGAAGCTTATAGGCATCGGCAAGCAATGAGCATTCTGTTTGGAGAAGGGCGGACAAAAGGTAGAACTGTCGCCCCAACAACTAACTTCGGAAATGCGAATAGGGGCACGAATTTTACGGGTAGTAGGCGAAAGATAGAGGTTAGCAGTGCTCGAAAAAAGGAACCAATTTGTGTGAAATGTGGATCAGAACATTATTTAAATCAATGCTCAGAGTTTCTAAAGCTGACTGTTAAGGAATCGAAATGAGTTTGTGACCAAGAAGCGGCTTTGTTACAATTGTCTTACAACAGCTCACATGGTTAGAGAATGCGAAAAACCGAGCTTTTGTAAGGACAGAGATTGTACTCGAAAGCATCACAATTTGCTCCATGGCTCAGAGAATAAAGTTGATGGAGATCAAGAGCCTAGGAATGAGAACACATCAATGATGACGGTTCAAGATAGCCAGAGTCAGAAGATGTATGTTCCTTTACGAACGATTACAGCAAAGTTGATTAATAAAGGAAAGGAGATCAAGATCAACGCATTGCTAGACGACGCTAGCAATGTTAGTTACATTAGCGATTGGGCGGCGCAAGAAGTGGGGTTGGGAGGACAGTGGCAAAGCACTCCAGTTGGCGTGATTGGTGGACAATCACAACTGTTGGAAACGAAGCCAGTAACAGTATTATTGGCAAGTAATAATAACAATTTAAAGGTAAATTTGAACGTCCTGGTGGTAAAAAAGGTCACTGGAGACCTGGGAATGTGTAACTGGAGGAAGTTAGCGACGAAATGGAAGCAGCTGCGATATATAAACTTCCCGGTTATGAATACAAGGACGCAGATTGATGTATTGATTGGTTCTGATTACCCATATCTACATCGATCTATTCGCGAAGTAACAGGAGCAAAGCATGAACCAATTGCAAGGTTGACGCCCCTCGGATGGACATGTCTTGGTAGGATTGCAAGAAATCAAGCTCCAAGATGTTCGCATTTGGCTCAGAGTTATTTTGCGGTAACGGAAATGTTAAATGACGGAGAAATGATTATTCATGATGTAGATAATTCTGAAGAAATGGATTATATTAAAGAATGTGATGAAAATGATGAAACACATGAAAACAAAAATGCTAGCGAAGATGGAGATAGTGAAAGCAATGTATGTGATAATTTACAATCTAACGATATTATAAATCAAGATGAAATAGAGCAAAATCGAGTCAATGAGAACGAGAATAATTATTCTGAATTTGTAAAAAATAATACCGAACTATTAGACAAAGATTTTGATAAAGGAGACCAAGTTATAGCAGATGAATTAGAAAATATTGTCAAAAGTCACAATCAAGAAGAAAATTTTGAAAGTAAATACGATGAAACTGAAGTAGATGTGTCAGACAAGAATGAAAGTCATAATAATCATTTAGGCACAGATGTTGTCGACATTAATGTTATCGAAAGACCGAATTCTTTGGTAGTAGATAATTTTCAAAACATGGAAGACTTAGTTAATGTTCAAGCGGATTCTGCTTCCTCAGAAAATCATTTAGAAACTGATCGAATTATGCCAGATTCTGAGAGCAATGACAGTGATCTTAGAGTCGATATTGTTAAAGATCATACATCCGAAACAGCTAAAGATTCTGAACAAAATACATTCACTCAACCAACGTCTGCTTTAGATGATATCATTGAAGACTATTCACCTGGTTCCCCTTCATTAAATGAAATGCAACAAGGAAAAGTGGGGACTATTGAATTGGCGAAACATGCAGGAAGGTTAATGGAGATATTGCAGCTAAACAGAATGAAAAGTGGCAGGGGCTTGGCCGAGTATGGTGATGGTGGGAGGAGAATCCACCATGATGTATCAAAAAAGGTGCGTGGTGCGGCGGCCTACACCATAGAAAGATGGGTGTGTGAGGGGTATTGGAGACTGAACAAAAATGAAAGGAGTTATTAGTAGCAATAACTGAGGTTCCCCTGAAGTAATTGGGTTGTTGATCCGCTAGAAGGGATCAAGGAGGGGGGAAATGTTTCGACCAGTCAGAGGGGGATTGCCTCTGACTGGCAGTTTTTTGGCTCTTTTTTATATTCGCGTCTGTGTGCGCGGTCTGGTTAGACCGATTCTTGTTGGTGTGCGCACACAGACGCGAGACGTAGATTCTAATGTGAATTATTGATGGTATTATTGATTGTATTATGTATTCGTGAAGAAATAATATCGAATCAGGCTATGTCGGATCTTTCAAATCGATTTGTTTGCAAAACGGAAATCAGAAATTATTTAGTTGAAGAATTATCAACAGATTTTCTCAGTTGTCCGAATTAAAACATCAGGGTGCTTTGGCATTTATTTCATGGATACCAGAAACTATGAAAATCAATAGTCGTATGATTATGGCTGCTTTAAAATCTGACGTTGGAATGGACGTGATCCCTGATTGTCGATCGCAAATTTATCGTGCACAAATGGAAGCAGCTCGATTAACATCTGAAATTGGACGTGACAGTGAAATGGACAAGACATTATTCAAAAATGATCCAATGTCCTCTTTGGAGTAAAAATAAAATTCTTAGTCGGTCGTTTGATCTCAATCAAATAATAATAATAATAATAATAATAATAATAATAATAATAATAATAATAATAATAATAATAATAATAATAATAATAATAATAATAATAATAACGTTGGGTTTTTACGGTAAAGTAATAATACGGTAATAATATCAAGAATTCTTTTATTTTCACCTGCTTGTTAAATGACAGTTTTAAAGTAGGTATTTCCATACGTAAACCGAGTTTTCTGGTAGACGTCTGATTTAGTCTTAAACTAGTGAAATTACAATTAAAATAAAAAATTTGATAATTTTAAAATAACAAAGCAATTTTAACAAAGCAATTTATAATAATTTCAAAATTTAATAAAAAATATTAAATAATAAAAAATTAACAAATAATAATAAATTTAATAGCATCGGTAATTTATTATTCCAGAATAATTATATAAAAAAAATCATATTAATGATGTAATTATAATATTGAATTGCAATTTGTTTGTCTACATTATTTATTTACATATCATTTAAAAAGCTCTGATTTGAAAGTCAATAAAAAGATACGTAAAAGATTATCAAGTCTTTTCGGTAAGGATTGGCAAAAGATCTCAATTTTTACCAGTTACCGAGCAAAATTATCATTTCAAACTAAAGTCTACAACTTCCTCGAACGACCGACAGGATGGAAATGTTTTTATCATTTTACGGTGTATGAATTAAATATTTATTTCAAATTGATGATTAATTCTTTCGCTTACATTTAGATTCCTTATGGTGTTGATCTGCCTGATTCTCAGCGTGCTGTCGACTGTGGAATATTACAGCGAAATGGCTATCGAAATGTTGTTCATCATGGTAAATTATTGAAGATGTGAATGAGCTTATTGTGGGAATTTTAGGAATTGGTTTTACTGGGTTTTTTCACAACTGAATTCTCTGTTAGATTGTGGTCAGCGGGGTGTAGGAGCAAATTTTTAGGAATAAGTGGCCGACTGAAATTCATAAAGAAACCAATTTCTATTATTGGTAGGTTTATTTTATTTTTATTTGGAATTTGAAGGCGTTTCCTTGATATAATTGAAATAATAGATCTAATGGAAAGGGCACCTCAATATATTACATGGGCCTTAATTTTTGAATTTAAATTTTAAGTGAGGTCTTCAATTTGTGAACAATATTTAAAACCTTTGTTTAATAAACACCTTTTTGAAAATTGTAAAATCTGTTAGATTTATTCATTTTATCTCCAGTATTAAATGAATATGTAAGTAAATATGTATTCAATACCGAAATATGTCTATTAATATTTATGCATATGATAAAGTAATTAGTGGTCACCCGGAGCTTAAATTTTTAAAATTTTTTTCTAAAGGGGTACACCGGATAGTCTGCTCCAGAGGGCTATCAACTACCTACTCATATATTAGAACAAAATAAAGTTAGAATATTCAAATTTAACTCATAAGTATTTAGGAATAGGGTAATTTCTTCTGTAAAATTTTGAGGCTTTAACTCGACATGTTCGGGTACCTGCACCCGGAATGCCACTATTCATATAAATCAGAGGTTTTCTCAGTTTTTGGTAGACTCTCTGCTTTCCTAAAATAGAACATCAACCAAAAGCACCAAAAATATCTGTTTGAAAAGCTGCATGGAGTTTTTTACTTTGATAGTCAAAAATGTAAACTGAAAAAAATATGTATTTTTATAGATATATATCAACCTCATTGAATTTGGTAAATAAAACTGTACATAATTTATGATTTCCATTTTATCAGTTCTTTCTTTAAAATGAAATCATTTGCATTCAAAACCATTAAAACAGTCTCAAAAAGGAAATGAATTTTGTCAAGCACAAGCCTATTGACAACCAACGTACTTCAGTGGAAGAACTAATCAATGGATGATCTCGTTATCTTCGACACAGCTGCGCAAGTAACCTAGCATTCAACGAGTTGCTTAGAATTTTGTTGAATAGCTTATAACGGTTTGGAAAGACTTGTGTAATCTGCCACTAAGATTTTTTGAAATTGAATGTTGTTGATGGATAGCACAATAAATTGCAAACACTCCGGGTACCTGTTGCTTTAAATGGCTTTTAAAGCCATGTTAGCGCTTAAAAATGGCAGGATCTTCAACTGCTGCCACTGATATTAAATTTGAAAAAGGATTCTCCTTTTCCAAAGAAAATATTTTGAAAATTAAATATCGATTAGCATTCAGTATCTGTTATCAAAATTCTCGCGAAGAGTTGTTCACAGATTTCTTGATCCATAGCAAAACATACAATAAGAAACCAATAATAGTACTTCATAACGAGTCAAAGTTGATTCGTCCAGTTAAATGGAGAAATGAGTCATTTGCGAATAATTGCACAAGAAGTTTTCAACACCATAACCCATTTCGTCGTTGTTACTAAAACATATTTTTTTAAAGGTATTATAAGAAGGTATATGTAACAGGATTTTTACAATTTCACCAATTTCTGGCAAAATTAGTTGTTTCTCAATATTATGCAGCTTTACTGATTTCATTATGAGTAGCGATATATTGTAAGACGTTCGTAAACTATTCACATCTCTTTTTTAATAGAAGCAAACATATTGTCCACTTTGGGTCTATTAAGAACATTTTCCTTCAATGTTTAGAATTATTTCAAATCTTTATCTGTTTTATTAGAGTGGCATCTTCTCAGATGATTTTCTAGCTTGGATGGTTCTATAGAGTCATTGCTTAAAGCACATTAACAGGTGTATGTCTGACACTGATGGAATGTAACCATACTTCAAGTAGTCAACACTGTGCTGTCTACAATTATTTTAGATTGGAACATTTATCTGAGGGCTTAAATTAGGGTTTTTATATTTATGAGATATTTTATATTTATATTACGCATATTTAATTTCTTCAAAAAAAATCCATATTTTGGGATTCAACAACGTTAAAAAGAAACAAAACATAGTAAATAACCAAAATATGAGAAACAAATCAAACGTTCAAATCGAAAAATGTTTTAAAAATAAATAATTAAAAATAAATTGAAAATAGATTAAAACTAAATAATTTTATAATTTAATAACGAATCACCTAGACCCCAAAGATTTTTTGCACTGACACGAATCGCCGGCTGTCGATATGGACCACTTGTGGAATGACTGATGTAGATCATAAGTTCAACTTATCATGAAAATTATTTCTTATATCTGTCATATCCGAGTGCTCTGTTTATATTTTATTTAATTTATTCTTTCAAAAACCTAATACTTACAACCAGGGTTGCAAACCTGAACTCAAACCCGAACTTGGTCCGAACCCGGAGTAGTTCACTAAAAACTCCGGAGTCGAACCCTATTAAGATTCAGATTTAATTTTAATTTAAATGTTTTTTTATAAATAGATGAAAATTAAAATTATTTGACAATATTTTTAATAATTTATTTACAAATAACTTTGCACTTAATCAAACTTTATGGATTTGGCATTACTGTTATTACTGGCATTTAAAATCATTTTATATAAATATCGTTTTTCATAACCCATCTATGAAGGAAGATAAAATACATGAATATTTTTTATACAATCTGAAATTATACTTCGAATCTCAAGTGACACTTTGAACGCAAGCACAATGATCTGTTTAGAAAATACAGGTTTAGTTCAAAGAATGTCAAGATCAAAAAAAAAGTTCTTAAAACTAAAACACCGAATTTTTAAGAAAATTATAATTTTAAGAATATCATTCTTATTTTAAAGATTTAAAAAATTTTTTAAATTTAAATTTGGTTGTTATAATTGCCTCAATGACAATTCTTATTGCTGGTACAAAAGGCCAGGTTTTTGCTACTTCAGCCATTCGGTAATTTTATAGTTTTAAACGAAATTATAATTACATCAACTGTCAAATTATATCGTCGTTAATTGGGCCCCAAGAAAGACGACGCAAATCGAAATTAATTTTTCCATATAAAAATGTACTTTGTTAATTAGTACTAAAACAAAAGATGCCTTGGATTGAAACTATTTTTATTTCAATCATTATGTATATGTAATACATATGTTGAGGTCTCGATATTCGAAAACTCTCAACTTGTCTGGTTCTTATATAGGTATAAATAAAAACAAATCTGTATATAAATATTTATTATAACTAAAATCTACCGAAGATATATAATTTTCAGTTCTAAAACAATTTGCAAACTCGAACAATTATTTCTTTGATCACTTCTTTCAAACTGCTTGCAAAAATATATATATATATATATATATATATATATATATATATATATATATATATATATATATATATATATATATATATATATATATATATATATATATATATATGTTGTGTTTTATGTTATGTAGTGCGTGCTATGTCTTAGTAAGTTTGGTCAAAATGTGAATCGTTTCTGTCTGATTCTGGTTTTATAATATTCAGTGTATAAAATTATATTTCATTTAAACAAAAAAAATAATTTTCAAAAATCTTCCAGGGTTCTTCGGTATTATTATAAAATATAGCAAAAGTTACAAAATATTTCTAATGAGTAAAGCAAAAAATAAATTAAAAGCACAATATTCTTGTTGGCGCCTCTTATTAGATTAATTTGGTTTTATCATCATTATATTTTTGATGCCAAATTGGTAAAAAACATGAGATTTAAATAAATATAAAACTCATTCAATAGGAGAAAGAATTGAATTGATAAATAAAAATATATGAAGATTTCTATTTTACTAAGACATGAATTCAAATTACACGATTTTCAAATGTAACCTTTATTTGCTAGAGCTTATTTAAATTAAGAATTTGTGAACTGTGTATTAGAAGCTGATAACACATCTTCCTTGTCTTCTTCTACTGCTTCCGTATCAAATCTAGTCGGTTCATTTATTTCCGGTACAATGGCGCTGTAATCCGCATCATCAACTTCATGTTGGTAATCGTCCACTCCACACATTGAATCTTCCTGCATGTTGTTTTCTTCATTCTGTATTCGGAAATCATGCAATTCAACATTTGTACAACCCAATAATAAATTACCATAGTTTCACTGCCCTCTTTCCATCCACAAAATTGAAAATATTCAAAGTCGTCGGACATAGGTATATTTCCTTCACCAATTTCTTTAAATTGCGAGATAAAGGAAGAAATGTCATAGATCACTTCCTTTTCGTCAGCTTTCGAATCAGTACAATATGTAATATCTGTGTAAACGATTGTTTCAGAATCCAAAGCTAATTCATAAGTCCTATCCAGTAGAGTTAAATTGTTAAGTCGCAACTCTAAATTAGTGGTCACCCGGAGCTTAAATTTTTTAAATTTTTTTCTAAAGGGGTATACCGGATGGTCTGCGACAGAGGGCTATCAACTACCTACTCATATATTAGAACAAAATAAAGCTAGAATATTCAAATTTAACTTATAAGTATTTAGGAATAGGGTAATTTCTTCTGTAAAATTTTGAGGCTTTAACTCGACATGTTCGGGTTAACTCTCAACTTGTCTGGTTCTTATATAGGTATAAATAAAAACAAATCTGTATATAAATATTTATTATACCTAAAATTTACCGAAGATATATAATTTTCAGTTCTAAAACAATTTGCAAACTCGAACAAATATTTCTTTGATCACTTCTTTCAAACTGCTTGCAAAAATATATATATGTTGTGTTTTATGTTATGTAGTGCGTGCTATGTCTTAGTAAGTTTGGTCAAAATGTGAATCGTTTCTGTCTGATTCTGGTTTTATAATATTCTCAGGATTAACCTTCGAATACGTGTTTGAACGCTAAATTTTTGGGCGACTACACTGATTTTGTGAGTCGTTTATATACTAAAATATCTTGAATAAATTAATTTTATTTATTTTAGATTTTCATTTTTCTATATGTAAATTAATTTTATTTATTTCAGTCTGGTCAGACTGATATTAAATTTCATTTAACTTGGCCTTGTGAATTAATTTTATTTATTTCAGTCTGATATTAAATTTCATTTAATTTGGCCTTGTGAATTATTTTTATTTATTTCATTTACCTTGGCTTTAATTATTAACATGAAATTAGATTATGGCCTTAATTAATTATTACTTGTAAAAATTAATACTTTTCAAATAGATTTTAAATTATTATTATCATTTATAAATATCAATTTCTTATTTTTTAAATACCCTTTATATATATAATACAAGTGTGGACAGAGTATATTGTCCAGGGACATATATATATATATATATATATATATAATGTTTACAAATTATAAATGTACATAAAATTTATAATAAAATACAACTAAAAATCTATACACAATTGATGGATATCAATAATATGAAATTCAATAAAGTTAAAAACACAGAGAATGTTGATCAATGTCAATAAAAATAAAATTTGATAAAGTTTAACATACATAAAATATTAACAGTTGTTGTTATTATTTGAGGAATTGGATTGTTGGTTATTGTTATTGTTTGAGGAATTGGATTGGGAATTTGAATTGTTGAGCTATTGGAGAGGATTTTTATTTATTTACGCTCTTCAGCGTACACATTGACCCTGTAACTCTTGGGCCCTGTCTCATAATATTTGTTGAGGTTAAATGTGGTGATGGGCCTACCCTCATCATCCAACACATATACCAACATTAAATATAAAACATAAATTCATTAAATAACAAATAAAATAACATAAAAATTCATTAAATAAACAAAATATAAATTTCATTGCACAGAAACAGTTTGTAAATTTCTTTTTTTATTTCTAATTTGATGAACTTAACGATTCTAAATCGATTACCGTTTCCGTAGACTTATTCTGGTTTGGTCTCGTAATGTTACAGTTAAAAACTATTCTAAAGTTTGCTGAACTTGTGCAGTTTCTTTTCCATATAAATCTCTTTATATCAATTGATAGTGTTATTTTTACCATAATGGAACTTCTCACTTTGGTACTAGTTTGTTTTGATTGTATTAGAGTACCGGTTTTAGCAAACTCTTTTATTTACTCAGCATCTCTATTACAAATGGTTCGCATTGTTGTTGGAGCTAAACTGAGATTTCTGGCAATATCAACAGCTTTTTCACCAGATTTGAAACAAGTCTAACTTTAGTTTCATACTAATTTGCTTCCGGTTTTGATTCATTCTAGTTTATATTTAAATAACCTTTTTAATTTAATGGTCCAAATTACATAATCACCATTATGTAATTTGTTACATTACACATACGTATATTACAAATTTTAGGGTTAAACTATAATTAACTTTATTTTAAATCAAATTTATTTTACATTGAAAATTTATTTATCGAAATTCTCTGATAAACTTGGAGGATCAACTAGTACTATTTCATAGATACATTTCAACCCAGAAAGCATAATCGCTTGGTGTTGAACATTGTCGATGAGGTAGCTGAAGTAACATAAACCCGTGATTTATTCATGCAATCACAGTCGGACTGAAATTCTCCATATTCAATTCTGCGGATGTATAGAATTTGAAAATATTCTTCATTGTCAAGCAACCCGATAATTGTCCATCTTCTTGTAGACATTCCGACATTTGTTCGAAAAGGAAATAAATATATTCATTTATAAATTTAGTCGACTGTTTATAATTTTTTAAATATGGTGATATTGCTGATCGGGCTTCTTTTCTTTCTCGTTCTCTCGGTGAGACAAGTGCAATATTTCTCACATTGATCATTATTTCATTCAGTGTCCATATAAATCTTTCATCGGATAATACGATAATGTTTTCGTTTATCGCCGGTTGTCTAATATGATTCTCAATCAATGCCTTTAATGAATCGAAAGATTTCATTAACCATTCCTTATTTTGACTATTAATTATGACTCCGAGTAAAAGGACTTTATACTCATTATTGTTCAATTGGAATCCGGGATTTTGAATGAAGAGAGTTATGACATCAAAAAATAAAACAAAACAAAATAATAACACAAAAATAACATTGGATAAGTAAATGATTATTATGACTATGTAAAACACTGAAGAATTTGTAAGGATCATAGTTCAAGTTCGATCCGCGGCCGCTTCAGCGAACAGAGTTTCCAGATCGAATAGCTCGGCCCCATTTTCTTCCCAAGTCACACCGGTGGACGTTACCACGCGATAACCTGGTACCATAGTGGAGACTGCAATGTAACGTTATTACTAGAAGACTGTGCACATGCGAGCTTTTTCTTTGCTTGTCCGCCGAGTCGTATTTTCTGCTTCTTCTTGCTCTTGGCGCGAGACAAATGCCGGCGTTTGGGTTTTACCTGCACTGCTACTTTCTCGATTATAACAGGGGGTGGAGAGATTTTCGATGACACTCGACTAGTGCCTGTAATAACCACTTCTGATGTGGACGGAGATAAATCGGCCTCTACACAGTCGCGGTACCCCATTTTGAGTGGGATATTAGAAAGATCCAGCCGATTGTGACGGAGAGTGAAAACATTATCTGCTTCTGCAATCGGGATATCCAATATCTTTTTTGTAATTGTGGCCTGTAGATAGACTGCTCTTTGATAAGGGAGCGTTGGATCCTTCTCCTCACTTAGGCTATTCCTGCAGTGCTTACTACGGAATAGCTTCTTCTTCACCTCCTGCAATTGGGAAATTGAGGAAAACCATGTTCCTTCGAGCTGATCGATCTTCTTCTTGAGTATCCAAATTACATAATCACCATTATGTAATTTGTTACATTATACATACGTATATTACAAATTTTAGGGTTAAACTATAATTAACTTTATTTTAAATCTAATTTATTTTACATTGAAAATTTATTTTATAAGGGAAATTTAATCGAATTTAACGCAAATGTCGACATAATTTTAATTGGAATAATTAATTTATCAAATTACCAATAATCTAGGCGTTAATGTAAGTTCCAATAACGTGTGGTATTCATCATGGAGATTATTAGGATGATGGACAAGTTTACTTGGACTTTCATCGGGAGCAGCCCAATTATGCTCATTAAATGCATTCTCTGACTGAGGAGATGAAAAATTAGCCGCCTTTTGATTAAATGATTTATTATTTGAAAAACCACTAGCTGGTTTGTTACTAAATATGGTTGCGTTTTATAGTTTTGTGAGTAGATGGATTGGGCACCGCTAGACCAGGGCAGAGGGATAATCATAAAAAATTATCTACGGTCAACAATTAGTCAGGATATGTTTACTTCATTATCAATCAAAAATGAAATTGAAAGAGAAATAAATTATGATGATATAATTGAAGAATTCAGTACAAAAGATCTCGAAAAATAAAAAAAGTTTATTGTTTCAAATAAAAAATGTATTTAACCCTCTCCGTGTAAAATATAATGCTGATATTTATAGTGACCCGTTCTATTCCCACAAAAACGGTTACAAAATGTGCCTTCAGCTTCATCCCGATGGATTCAAAGCTGGAAAAGGGACACATCTTTCTGTTTTCTTTTTCATAATGCGCGGTGAAAACGATGTACTTATGCAATGGCCTATGAAACTGGAAGTGACATCTTGCTTTAATGTCGAATATATTCGACAAATATACGGAGAGGGTTAACATGATGATTTTGTTTATATTTTTCTTATGAAATTTACTTTAATACATAAAATTTTTCTCCAAACTACAACAAATTTACTTAACTTTGTGCATTTTAAATAGATTGTTTCACTTAAAGTACATACAATTTATTATTTGTGTTTTTATTTCAATGAAAACATTAAAATAAAGATACTAATGATTTCCATTTTTCAAAGTTAAAAAGCATTGCAGTTTTCAAAATACTGATAGAAAATTGTTATACATGTATATTTTTATTTAAGTTATGCAAGTTGGTAAATAACTTATTGAAATATGTTAAATATGCAACGATGTGATGTCAATCATATTTGATATTAGTAATTTATTATAGCAGATTCTATACTCTTAGGTTGAAAAAAAGCAAAAGCAAATTAATAAAAAATAGCCTTGTGGTTAAACTCGCACGTGGCCCCGCAAATGTTCAAGCCAGCGCTGTATATCAATAATAGCTAATATGGTTTTTTTTATTATATCAAAAAATATTGATTCAAATAAAGCTAATGCCAAATGATTAAGGGTCCCCAGCAAAGTTATTAAATAAATACAAACAAATTAACTAAGTGTAAAAAACAAATTTTATTTAGAAATTTCAATACAAAATATTTATTATTCAAAAATTTCTTTTAGATTTTTTAATTTTCTTTCTAAGTGCATAACCAGGATTGCTTACTGCTAGATTGCTTTCTTCGATCTTCCTTTTATATTTCAATTTTTTTATCCTTTTCGATAAAAGCAATAAGTTTCATGTGTTTTTCTTCCCCAAAACATTTTCAATACACCAACTTCTGTAACCAAATCTTTCCAATCTATTATTTCCTGTGCAATACAGCATTTTACCAGTCTTTCGTTTACTGCTCATCTTTTTATTATTTATATTATGTGAATTATTTTTATCCAATGTCTGTCGTTCTTCTCTTAACCAAATTTGCGAGATTTTTCAGAGCTATTTTCATTATCAAAATCTATAGTTAACGAATTATTGTGTGAATTAATTAATCCAGGCATCGACTGGAAACAATAAGGATTTAGTGACTTTTGTTCACCAATATTCAAACTAGATCCATACAATAATTTTTTCGGACTATTAAGACCAAAAGAATTGGAATTAATATTTTGAAAGCTCAGGCAATGATGGAAAGTTGACTGGTCATTAAAATCCATAATGTGCTTCGAAAATATTTAAATAGAAGCAATTAAATATAATTATGACTTTTTAAATGATATGCAGTTCTAGGTCAAAATAAATAATGTAGACAAACAAATTGCACTATAAATTCAATATTACAATTACATCATTAATATGAAAATTCGTATTCCTAGAAAATGTGAGACATTTATAATATTTCTGGAATAATAAATTACCGATGATATTAAATTTATCATTATTTGTTAATTTTTTATTATTTAATATTTTTTATTAAATTTCGAAATTATTCTAAATTGCGTTGTTATGAAAATAATTACTATTTTAAAATTATCAAATTTTTTATTTTAATTGTAATTTCACCAGTTTAAGACTAGAAAATATATTCACATTTTGTTTATTTGATATTAAAATAATCTGTAAAGTAAAATAAGTAGGCTTAAATAGATTTGTGACGGTAATTTTACACTGTAAAGTTTATTATATGTTGTTCTCCTCGGAATTGTATTGTGTACATTTTATTACTTATTAACATGTCTTTGATATACACAAACAGTTGACAGTTTTATGAAATAGCATTTTTGTGAATGAAATAATTTAATCCCACCCCAACATTTTGTATTACATTTTATATTTTTGTATTATATTTTTCTGGTGAACTAAATAGTTTTTTTCTAATACGAAAGATTAATCATTGTCACATGCAGCTCCCTTCTCAGAAATAGCATATTGTTGGGTTGTCGACTAGGTCAACAGACATTTTCATCTACTAGGGGACGAAGGGTGCTTCTCCTAAATCAAACAGAAACAATTATTGTCGACCGCTTGCCAGAACCCTCATGATTGTTCTTATGTCATGACACCCACGATCTGTGTCGTGTTGGTAATGTGGCATGGCGGCGAAACATAGTGAAGTAGATGAGCCGCTGCCTTAAGACCAACGTTCCCTCTAAGCTGCGCGCGCAGCACCTCCAACTCCTCAGCGCAGCAAAATTATTTTCAGCGCAGTATATTTAATTCAACCGTTTCATGGCAGTTATTCCTAGTAAAAAAATGTGCTATTTTTTATTTTATTTTCACCTTCCAATTAACATATTTATTATCAAACATTACGAATTTTTGATACTCAATATTATTATGTGGTTCATTTTGAATATTTAAAAATTTTCAATGTTAATAACCAGATGCATAATAACGGTATATTTCTGTAGTGTCTTTTTAAAACTCTTACAACCACGTTATAGCATTTTGACGCTCATTTGTATTTAAAGGCTGCTCAGCGCAGCTGACTTTGCGCGCACTGCTGCTTATGGCTTAGAGGGAACGTTACTTAGGACTACTCCTTCACTTGATTCCGACTTACGCCTTGCTGACGGCCGATGGAAGGTCTTACGTCCCATCTCACTTTGTTTAGACTGCATAAGAAATAATGTTCACTTAGCCTTAAAATCCCTATTACTTAAGTCCTTACAAAATTCATTATTTGAAGAAATTTATACAAAGTTATCAAAGAAGACCATTAATTATATTTTACGAATACACATACACAACAGATTTCGGTGAAAGTACCAAGTGCCGTGTCCGATCTATACGACATAGAAAAATCATTCAGACAAGCATTTTATGCACTCAGAATTCGATCCTAAGAGTTACAAGTTCGTCATCTCATCAAGTAGTGCTCCAATATCGAAAAAATCAGCAGCATCATCTTCCCAAGGAGTGCCGGACGATGGTATGACTCAGAATTGATGATGGGTGAAAGTCGGATTTACTGTCTGTGCCTGAAGAGCGGCTTGCACATTTTAGGCGATTATTTTCGCTTCCCACTCCGCTTACTAGATCTTCGGCTTCTTGCTGCGTTCTGACCAAGTCGGTTGTCGGCGTTTCGATTTGCAAATGACACCGGAGGAGTGACTTTAGTTTAGGGTGGAATAGATTTCGGAGTCACTCGACTGACCTCCGTGACACATATATTCAAAGGGGACGGCGATAAAAGCAGCGCCTCCGACTGTTCCTTAATGAGTGGCCACTGAGTTTGTTTCTTCTCTATGAGGCTATCGCGGAAATACTCGCGATACTTTCATCCGCCTTTCCTTCATATGAGTGGGCGCGAATCATGTCCCCTCAAAATGGTCGATCTTTTTTTTTAATAGGCCAACTTGAATTTGCAGCTTTTTTATAATTGAATTTTTGTCGGTAATGGAATAACATGGCTTCAGTGCCGCAGACGTTGAGGAATCGCTAGACATGTCTATAAATGAAAATCAAAACGGTAATATCCTACATAATGAAGTTAAAAGATTAAATTGGATAAGCAAAACAAAACGGATAGTTTCGTACATTTTCCCAAATGTGAGTATAGAAGTAAATATTGGTGTTATCGAATTCTACTCGGTGGAAAGATTACAACAATTTGACACCTTGAGGTAATCGTTTAATTTAAATCCACATTTTATTACTTACATTTAGTAGGAACGACTAGACTAATTTGTTGGCGCGCCACCCAGTTGACACAACTTTATCACTACCAGGGGATGATGGTCCTTCATAATCACGTCACTCACAAATTTTTCAACCTGAGTGTACGCCAATATTACCGTTCTTACGTCATGATAGCCATGTATCGCATCATGTTGGTACTGTATCATGGCGTCGAAACATGAGGAAACAGGTGAGCCCCTACCTTAGGACTACTCATTTGTCCTGTCCCGACTCACTCCATCTGACCGCCGATAGAAGGACTTACGTTTAACTTGCATTCTCACGTTCCGGGGCAAAAATCATTCCCTGGTGGCTTTACTCAATCTAGATATTTCCAAAAGGACCTGACGTCAATTATAGGTTTTTGAGATATTCGCAGGGTGCGATCCGAATGATTGTGATGAAACGGAAAGATGTTGTCCGCTTCCACTATCTTTATGTCTACAATTTTCTTGGACAAGGTGGCCTGGAGTAATGCTCTTATGCCTTATGTAATGGATCCGATTGTTCTTTGATTAAGGCGCCTTGAGTGTGGCTCTCCTCGATCAAGCTATCCCGGCAATCTTCGCTCCGGAACAGTTTTTTCTGCACTTCCTTCATCTTAGGCAGGGATAACCAATTTCCCTCTAAGTGTGGTCGATCTTTTATTTAAGAAGCTGTTATTTATATCTGTTTCTGTAGGGTCTTGATGATATCGTTCTTGTTTGCGCAAGAGAAGCATGGTGCGAGAAGGACTTTGGTGGGCTGTTTAGTTGTCATTTTCCTAAATAGAAAGATAAAGATTCCCACTGAGCAAGTATGTAGTCAGTTAGATAACAAATTTAGATGGATGTAAGGAATGTCTCATGCTTATCCATCCATGGAAATCCAAGAAAAACGGGTAAGAAGGCTCAACGGTACCGATGACGATCCATAATCCTAAGTTATCCCTGGAATTCGTTTATATAAATTATTCGTTTATATAAACATTATTTTTATCATCAAGAGGTTTAGCTTTTCAGGGAAATAACACACATATTGGAGATGTTCATAATTGGAATTTCTTAGGAATTTTAGAATTTTCTTTTTTAACCAATACTTGGTCTCCAACTTCAAAATTCCTATAATTTTGTGTAATTAAATTATTTTCTATGTTTGGTTTATGTTTAATTCCCTAAACGATCTCCCTTCTCCGATTATTAGCATCATTATTTTGTATATCCAAATTCTCTTTTTCCATCCATTGTCTACAAATATTCCGCCCAAATATTATTTCAGAGGGCGAAAATCCGGTTGTCTGCTGTATCGTCGCATTTAACATAAATTCCACATCTGGCAATATTTCTGCCCAATCTTTATGCCGTTTGTCTTTTAACGTAATTGCAATTGCATCCCTTATAGTTCTAAATTGCCTCTCAACTAAACCGTTTGTACTATGATGATATGGGCTTGAATATATTATTGTAATATGATGCGTTTTCAACGCTTCTAAAAGGAGTTGAGATTCAAATGTTTTTCCTCTATCGGAGTGAATGATTTTAGGGGCACCAAATTTCAAAATCCAATTTTCTCTTAAAATCTTTGCCGTCGTCTTTTCATCCTGATGAGCAACTGCCGTCAATGATATATACCTACTGAATTGATCAATTATAGCTAAAATATATTGTTTTCCATGAATTGTTTTCTTAAATGGTCCGCAGAAATCAATAAATATCTCTTTGAAAACTTCATCTGTACTCTGTTTAATCAGCGGTTCTTTTGTTCGTCTTGTCCACGTCTTCCGTTTCTGACACTGTTCACAATTTTCAATCACTCTTCTAACTTCATTTTCACTAATTTTCATTTTCATATTTTTCCGTGCATATTCGTAAATTTTTTTACCCCTGCGTGACATAAGTCTTTATGTATATTAAAAATTATACCTTCGTTATTTACTTTTATTTCTTGGTCCATATTTTCTATGGCCAATATTTTAGTTTTATTTTTATCTACCTTGGCGTTTTCATGAACTGTTTGGCACTGACTACATGAAGTACAGTCTTTTCTTGATAGGGCATCTGTGTTAGCATGCAATTCTCCTTTTCTGTATTCTAATTTGATATCTAGCCCACTTAAATATTTAATCCATGTTTGGAATTGTGCTGTAATTGGCTTTTTTGTATTTATCATAAAGGTTATAGCTTTATGATCTGTTCTTAAAGTAAATCTTTTTCCATATAGATAGTGTTTGAAATGCTGAGTAAAATGATAGATTGCAAGCAATTCCTTTCGCGTAATGCAGTAACCGATTTCGTGCTTATTCATTGTCTTTGATCCATATGCAATAACTTGTTCTTGTCCATTACTACTCAACTGCGAAAGCACTCCACCAATCGTATCGAAACTAGCATCTGTATCTAAAATAAAGGTTTTTCGTAAATCCGGAAATCCTAGTACTGGGGTAGACGTTAACGCTTTCTTTAGGGTGTTGAAATTTATTTCACATTCTTCAGTCCATATAAGTTTATCTTTGTTAGACCCACATAACCTTTCTAATGGTCTTGCATACTTGGCGTAATCTTTAACAAATTTTCGATAATAATTTGTTAAGCCTAGAAAGCTTCTTAAACGTTTAATACATTTTGGTTTTTCATATTCTTGCATTGCTTTTATCTTTTCATAATCTGTCTTAATACCATTTTTATTTATATGTGTCCCAAAGATTTTATTTCTAGTTGTTAAAACAACATTTTTCTAAGCTTATTTTCAAACCAGCTTCTTGAATCTTTCGAAAAACTCTTTCTAGTCTTTTTTTATGTTCGATTTCATTGTCTGCAAATATAAGGATATCGTCTAAATAGACAATTGCTTCTCTCCAATTAAGATCACCCAAAACTTGAGTCATTAATTTTTGAAAAGTTGCTTGGGCAGCTGCAATTCCAAAGGCATTCGGTTAAAACAATATTGACCATCTTTTGTTGAAAATGCAGTCTTTATTTTTGATTCCTCTTCTAATTCCACTTGATAATAAGCATTACCAAGATCGATAGTGCTAAATATCTGTGCTCCATTTAGGATATCCATCATCTCTTCAATATTTGGTATTGGAAATCGAGGTCTCTCCGTAATTGCATTTAGTGCCCGAAAATCCAAACATATTCTAATATCTGATTTATTCTTTTTTAACACACATACCAAATGGGCTATTCCACACCGAGTCACATTTTTTTATAATTCCTGCTTCTTCCATGTCTTTTAGCACGTCTTGTATTTTGTGAGCAATATGAATCGGCTGACGTCTAGGATTAATTGTCACTGGGCTACCTCTAGTAACTATCTTATGTTTAATTAACTGTGTTTTTCCTATATCCCATTTATTTTTCATGAATATATCCGAAAATTAATCGTTGGGTCGATAATTCCTTTCAAATTGTTTTCCTCTAAATTCATTAATTGATTTTTTAATTTTACTTTAGTTACTGCCTGTAATTTAATATCAAAACAATTCATCATTTCTACGCCTGCAATTACGCTCGGGTTAATCTTATTTGCCACAGAGAATCTTATTACCAATTCTAATCCCGAAATTCTCACTTTTAGTAATATTGTTCCTATGATTTTAAGTGTGCTCTCGTTTGCACATGTAACCATAATATTGGATTCCCCTATTTTATCACGCATCTTTAATTTACTAACAACATCTTCGCTAATCACGTTTATTCTAGCCCTGGTATCCAAAAGACAATCAACTTTTATTTTATTTTCCAACCAAATACCTACACTAGGTCTGCCATTCATTCTTTCATAAACGAATTTAGGTGCAAAAGGTCTTTCTTCATTTTCATTAACTTTATTATTAATTATATCGATACTCATAATCTTATCAATTTTGTTATTAATTTCATAAAAACTATATTCAAAATAATTTTCAAAGTCAAAACATTCACAATCATTCATAATTACATCATTAATTTTTAAATCATCTTTAAATTCATTCATTACGGAAATCTTGAAATCACAAGCATTCAAATTCAAACATTCTGTGTCAACAATATACTTACTTAAACCAAATTTATGGCTCCTAGCAACTCCCTTGAAACTGGAGCCTCCCCTTTTAGCTGTTCGCAATCTTTTTGCATGTCATCCTGTTGAATAAGCTCTCCTTCCTCGTATTCGTAGTCGTATATCGCATTGCATTGTCTTCGATGTGGTCTTCTGTCTGAAGATTGGTTTCTGCTTTGATATTGTCCTCTGGATTCAAATTGTTTTTGATTTCTATCATAATTTCTTCCGTTGTAATATGCTTCTGTTTTAACTGAATTTCTTCTGATGTCCCAACATTGATACTTGAAATGACCATTTTTGGAACATTGAGAGCATTTTACGTTTGGGCATTCTGCTCGAATATGTCCTTTATCTCCACACGCCCAACATCTCTGCAGTTTAAATCGCCTGGTCCCGTTCTTCCAGTCACTTTTATTTGGCATATTGAAGTTCACGGCCTCATTGGTTCTAGAGTTAGAAAATATTGGCGTCTTATTCTGTTGGTACAACTGAGTTTTTCTCGGACTTTGACTGTCTCCGCATATGATTTATTTTCATGTAGAGATGCTAAGGATTGTTCACTTGAAAGCTCTTTTTGAATTTCTTCCATTCTTGATATCACTTCCTTGGCCTTATCTACTGATTTAACTTCTCTTAATTTCAATTCTTTTTTTGTTTCCATATCTTCCATTGCATTCTGCATTAAAAATAACATTAATGCCGGTTTTGTTAATTTGTGTCGAAGAACATTGTCGACGAGCTTTTCCACTTTATTGAAAAATTCGGTGCACGAGTCATTTCCTTTTCGATATCTTAAAGCTGCGTCTAGTTCCTTGGCTCGAACGCTTTTCTTAATTTTTCTTCATAGCCTGAATAATCGCTCTGTACTTCTTCATATTTCTGGATCAACTCTACCGACAGAAAGGCCTTGGTAACAATTTCTTGAATTTCTTGCGGTTGTTGAGTGAGTTCGAAAAATCTCTTCAATTCCAAAATAAAAATTTCTAAATCACCATTTGGCAGCAATTGATTAGGTGGCTTGATATAGTTCTGGAGTCCTGGCGTGGTCGCCATGTTAGAAGAAGACATAGTTTCACAGAAATCTTTATTCACTACCAAAAATCTAAGCGGAGAAACAATCGTTATACTATTTATAGTACATTGAATTGCGTAATCTACAAAAGGGAGAATTATTAGTTTAAGTGATACTGTTGACACAGAAGACAAACATACTTACTTAATTTAGTTATACAAGCATTCCCGCATCATTCAATAGATATCAAGGTCTAGTGACCTGGTTATGTAAGTAATTCGTTGGAAATTATTATATCATCTTACACTTATTATTTGTTAATTAATAATTATTGGAGATTTTATAAATAAATCTTTATTTATAGAAAAAATAATAATCTATGATTTTTAAAATAATGTCGAATACTGTAATTTTTTAAAACAATATATAACAAAAACATAAAAAGAATCACAAATTCAAGCTTGAATTTCTATATTTTTTACAATACCATATTTTAACAAATTTCAATATAAATTAATAATGCTCATTAAAAACTCTATCCCAGTACTTTCCAAAGTCGTGCCCCGCAGACTGGCACCCGTCCATAAAACCTAGTGAAAATTAGTAAAATGTTTTTAGCATAATATCAAATTAGTTATGAATGCAACTATATAAATTTCATGAAATATAAAAAGAAAAATAAATTGGCACCGACCCTTGTGCAATAGTAAATTTTTCTACTGGTCCGCAAAACTGAGAAATTTGAGAAACACTGCGCTATCCATTCCTTTTAGACTACTAAATGGTTTGGCATTCATCTTATTGGTAGGTGGTCTTGAATTTGTTCGAAGTCTCGAAGTTCTCGTTTATAATTTAATTTCAAATGTTTTAAATGTATAAGATATTTTCAGTAGTCCCAACTTCAATATTTATGTAAGTTTACTATATTATTTATACAAAAAATGACAAGTTCATTTTCATTATGTGTTATTGGAGTTCATAATTTGATAAATTGCCACATAATTTTTGGCAATGTTTGAATAACGAATTTTTATTTTGAGGTAGGCAGTTACAATTTTTAGATTATTTCAACAATTTTTTTTCAACAATCACTCTTCAATGTGGCAACTCTGGCTCGCTTTTCAGTCGAAATCTGTAAAAACTGAGATATTTCTATATTAGCATATGTGAAACTTGCTCATAGTTTGATATGTATAAAATACTCATACTATGTAGAATGTGAACCAATTAGTATGATTTTCAGAAATGCTTACAATTGATTGTAGTAGTTATTAAAATCAAGTAATATATTATAATATATTATTAATATATTATTAAATATTATAATGACGAAATATATTTAAAATCTTGAAATAATATATTTAAAATCTTGAAATAATATATTTAAAATCTTGAAATAATATATTTAAAATCTTGAAATAATATATTTAAAATCTTGAAACAATATATCTAAAAACTTATATTGAAATTTTAAAAACCTCGATATACATCGATAAATTTTAAGACTGGAATTTATGCATTCAAAACTAAATCCCTCAACCATGTCCAACAGCACTGAACAAACCTCCGAAGAGCGCCAAGATGTCAGGGTTCGAAAAAGGCGGCAAACTGTTACGCTCGAAATCATAAAACGAGTCCGAAAATCGGTTGAAAAAAATACCGATACAAAAACAATCGCCTCCGAGCAAGAGATTAGTCTGCAGACCGCATATAACCTGGTCGGAAAACTATGCGACGGCGCAACGGACGAAGAAATCTGCGGTCCGAAGAAAGGAAGGAAAATGGCAGATTTGTCCGTCGTGAAATCCAAAATAAGCCAAATTTTACAAAGAGACGCCTCATTTACCCAGCCCGAACTATCCGAAGAGTTGCAACACTCCGGAATAACTAGGTGCTCGAGTGCTGTTTCTAAAATACTTAAAAAGATGGAATATACCAGGAAACGACTGGTCAGAATTCTACAGGAACGAAACACCCCTAAAAATATCGATCTAAGGCAAAGATACGCCCGTGAAACAAATTTTATCTCGATTTGGTTTTTTTGGATGAAACCGGACTGAATTTGCATCAAACCAGGAACTACGGTTACTCGCCCAAAAATTCAAAAGCCTACAAAATCGTTAAAGGCAATCGTGGTACTAATATCAGTTGTATGGTGGCAATTAAGAAATCTGGAATAGTTTCTTATGAAATCAAAGATGGTGCTTTTAACGGAGAAAGTTTTTGTGGTTTTATTGAGGAAAAGTTGTTGAGCCATTTTAGATCTAATCCGAATGACGTATTGATAATGGATAACTGTAGGTTTCACCATTCCAGAACTGTTATTAGTCTGTTGGAGTCTAATAATATTAATTTTCGATTTTTACCCCCTTACTCTCTAGGGTGGAGCTTAAAAATTAAAAAAAATTAAAAAAAGTATTTTTGAAAGTCTTACCCTCCTAATCTGTTCCTTATAATATAGAAACACTACATAAAAAGTTTGAATAATAAATTATTGTGTTTAGGGGTAGCTCAAGTGCTTCAAATTTACCAAAATTATGAAAATTACATAAATTCTCAATTTATTTGTAACAAATCAGTATAAATTTTTCAACACAATTAGATTGCAATCTCAGTTCAGTTTTGGGAAGAGTTCAGGGTGTCAGTTCAACAATTTCCAAATTTATTGTTTATGTGGTACTCCAGACATAGTTTGTTTCCTGCTGTCAGGGTACATTCGACGATGATCCTCGACAACTTGCAGGAGGAATTGTAACTGTGATTCATCTTGACTTAACAAGCCGCTGTATTCCTGAATTAAGGCAACTCCACGTTCGGCATGATCATTTACTACTTTCAGTGACTTGACTGTTTCCTTTGCTTGCCTGAAATCATCTCTGTCCTCCCACAAATCAGGATCAACCACGAAGAATCCTGAAACTCAGCCTTTATGTTTGCTGATCTCTGGACTCTGTGTTCAACTCTGTGTCGTCGAATTGAATCTCTGTTTAGAGCAAGTTCATCAATGTTATGTCCCAAGCTTTTGGCGGTCTCTGCAATAACGAAAACGGCTTTGCGGTCTGAAACTTTTGTTCGATCCAGTGCTGCCGCAAGTTCAGGAGTGACAACAGTTTTTCGTCCCCTTTTTCTCTTTGGTGTCCTAAATGCTATACTTCCAACACCCTCCTCACATGCATCATTCTCAGTTTCCATCTTCTCTGTGTCTTCTGTTGAACTGTTTTCTGAACCAGATGAAGCCAAGTCCACTGTAGACTCTGCAAACTGTTTCATTTCAATCATTTGCTGTCGCTTAGCAAGCATTTTCTTATCTCTTTCAGATGCCCTTTTCTCTTTAGAAGCAAGCTTTTCATCTACCCCAGCCATCGACCCTCTTCTTCCTTTCTCTCGCTGTGCTAGTAAGAAATCTTTATCTTCTTGTAAAACTGATTTCATGTTCAGAGTATCGGCGTGAGCGACATCAAAAAGATCATCGAGTCTGGAAATAAAAGCCGCCTCTCTTGAGAGTTGAGTTGGTGAAGCTCGTGTTTTGTTCTTCTTGAGAAGACGCCATTCCTCAAATGTCTTCTCCAGCTTGGTTTGACAGTTTTGATGTTCTCTCATCGGGATTCTAGCTTTCAGCCAAAACTTTGATATTTCAGTGATGGTAACAGCCGACGATTGTCTTATGGTTTCCTTCAGTTCGAGATGGTGATGCAGGAAGAATCCAAGAGTCATACGCAATGACGGCAACTTGCTGCCGGTTAATACAGTCACAGAGTCCCCAAGAAGATACAGCTGGTTCTGAGATCTTGTTGCTTGTGCCATAGATGACATTTTTTATCAGCTCAATTAGTCTGAAAAAAATTAGAAAAGGCATTTTTATCAATCATTTGGCATTTGGAATCACGAATTTTACCATTTTAAACATGAAACATTAAAAACAGTTATTTAGCAGTGTTAACTCAACAATAATTGTATTAATAAAGTAGAGCAATATGCCTCAATCAAGCAAACATTCTGAATTTCCATACTGCTGCAACAATTCTAAAAATATTTGGACTCAACCAGTCAACCTCCACACTGCAATACACAGATTGTCAAATAAGGTCATACACATTACACAATCAAACACATACACACACAAATTACACATATTTGAAACTTTAAGATAAACCATAAACCTGTAACATGTGATACTACATTGTATAAATTTAAAAATAATTTCAAATACCTGGTTTGCTGTAGTGTAGTGTTGATGAAAAAATAATCACATTTACAAATTTATCACTATTTCAATCATTAATAATAAATAGAAACAAAAAATTGTATTTCTTCTGCTTAAGTTAGCAAAATGGCTGTCAGCTTTGGTAGTCTATTGCACTGCCTCTAACCTGTGAATAAGTAAGCAAACCTACATGCATCAAGGGCAAAAGTTAGTTACTTTTATTAGAAATTAAAAAACACTAAGCTGATGCAAAAATTTTATGATAATAATGATAATTACGTAATATCATAAGTTTAGTTTTATTTTGTTTGAATGAACAATTCCAGCTATTATTGATTGTAATGATTAAAAATGATTAAAGCCCCCTAACCAGTAACCACACGGCTTGTGAAATATATTTTACACTGAAAGAATACAATTATGGACCCGTCGGAGTCTGACGACCAGAGTGCTGGAAACTTCACCGTCATTGAGCTACCTCTAAATATTGTTCAATTGTGCTCATATGTTGTCTGAATTATTATTTCATAAATAGGAACAAAATTAGAGGGTAAGAAGATCATATTTCAAAAGTTAAAAAATAAGCTCCACCCTATTACTCCCCCCAGTTAAATCCGATTGAAGAGTACTTTAGCCATTTTAAATCGGTGCTATTTGCCATTCATCCTTCGGCTGCAAATCGAGATGAATTGGAAACCAGAATACGGACTACACTGGATAATGAAGGAATCGATTTTGGTGGTTGGTTTGCTAACATGAGGAAATATATTGAAAAAGCTCTTGCTAGACAAGAGTTTATTTGAATAAATCGATATTTGTATTTTTGTGATTTCTTTGTTATATATGAATTAGCTTAAAAAGAATGGACTGCGCATTAAAGCTTCTTGGATTGAATCTAATATTTATTGTTTGGAAGTTTTTAAAATATCGATGTAAGTTTTTAAATTTCAATATAAGTTTTTAAATATATTATTTCAAGATTTTAAATATATTATTTCAAGATTTTAAATATATTATTTCAAGATTTTAAATATATTATTTCAAGATTTTAAATATATTATTTCAAGATTTTAAATATATTATTTCAAGATTTTAAATATATTATTTCAAGATTTTAAATATATTGTTTCAAGATTTTAAATATATTATTTCAAGATTTTAAATATATTATTTCAAGATTTTAAATATATTATTTCAAGATTTTAAATATATTATTTCAAGATTTTAAATATATTATTTCAAGATTTTAAATATATTATTTCAAGATTTTAAATATATTATTTCAAGATTTTAAATATATTATTTCAAGATTTTAAATATATTTCGTCATAACCCTGTATTATAATATAAATAAATATAATATATTATTAAATATATATATTATAATATATTATTATTAAATTATAATATATTATTAAATATAACCTTATTAACTTATAATTTTTGGAAATCTTAAAGAAAATTTAATAAATTATTACAATTTTTCTTAATGAAAGGGTTTTACAATACATTATATGTCATCATTCATATTTAATATTTTAGTTTACGCGTAAATAATGTTGGTTAATTAGGGGTGTGTCAATTTTCCATTTTAAAGTACGTTAGGGGTAATCATAATCGTTCGACTCTTTCCTAAGCACCTCCATGACTATTGCAATTTAAACCATTTGTGTACCCATGGCGTCGACCATGTTGGTACTGTACACAAAGGTGAAAAAACAATGAGCAGGTGAGCTCTATTACTAAAACTACTCCCCATTGTATTTTCTCTTCGGGTTCTAGACTGCCGATAGAAGGTCTTACGTCATTATTCACTATGTATGCTATTTTTAGATCATTTGTGGTCCTCAATTAAGGGTATTCCCAACTGTTCCCTTATAAAATATTTCGCAGGGATCCGCCCTTATTTTCCATCTAATAATTTATTGTTATATACTTCCTATAATATCCAAATTATCCTTCAAAAATTTTGAGCAGGGATTGGCCCTCATTCACAAGTGAATAAACATGTTTCCATACTTCTCATGAAAATTTGAGCAGGGATTTGCCTGTATTTCTAATCCTGAGCGATCGAATGTCTTAACTATTCGTGGTTTCTATAAAATTGCCTAAACCTACTTCCTCTACAGACAACAGTTCATAACTATTCTAATATTTCTCCTAACTCAGAAATATCTATGAAAATAAAAGTCCTATACTTTCTAACTCTAAGTAGGCCCTAAACTATCGCAAATTGATTTTCCCCCTCCGAACGTTCATATCCCTATCTATATTCCCTACCCCGATGGACTCAACTGGCGAAACATCTGCCGACTAACAGCACGTAGTGCCGCCCGTCCACAAACGTTCCCCCAGCCCAGACCATCGACACCTAAATATCAAGAAAAACCCAACCTAAATTATAATATTATTCAAAAAAGGACAAAAATAACATACGCCAAACATAAGAATTAATTAAAAACAAATTCCGTTAAAAAATTTTATTAATTCCTAAAATTGTATAACATTAGACTTAACAACAAAATGAATAATACCATACCAATATTAACAATTAACTTCAATTTAAAATAACATTATCTAAATAACAAAATAAATTAACTAAATAACATTAACAAAAATTAACTCCAATTTAAAATAACATTCTCTAAATAACAAAATAAATTAACTAAGTAACCTTAACGAAAATTAACTTCAATTTAAAATAACATTAGACCTAACAAAATTACATTACACAAAACAAAAATCAAATTTACCTCACCGCGATGGCATGGAATCGAAAATTGAGAGCACATGTTCACTGCCAGTACATGAATTGTTGTGTAACCAGTGGAGCGAGAGTTTTTTAAATGAAATTTCACTCAGTATTTATACTGATTGAATTATACACCCACGCATTCTCTGTTGTTATATCCAATTAGAATGCGAGGCAATTCTGATTAATTTTTGCATGCATGCATGAATGTGTGCAATTATTTATTTTTTTAATTTAATTAATTTAATTAATCAAAATTCTAATTTTTATTAATTTTTAAGATTTATTTTTTATAAATTCTATAATTTAAATAGTTTTTGCTAATTTTAATTTAGTTTTACAAGTTTTATAATTTAAATAAGTTCAGTTATTTTACTTTAGTTTCATTAATTTAAACAATTTGGTTTTATAAGTTTTATAATTTAAATAATTTTGTTGGTTTTATTTTTAGTTTTCATTAAACAATTTAGTTTTATAAATTTTATGGTTTATCTAATTTTACTACTTTATTCTACTTTTTATTATTTTACCAGTTTACTAGATAATTTATTTTAAATTTTAAATTTATTTATTTAGAAATTTTTCATATTATTAATTAATTTATTACCCATTATTTTATTTATTATTATTTTATTTCTTAGTTGTTAGCTATTCCGAATGTGATGTTTCTCCTAATTGTGTTAGCGATTGCGACCTTTATTTTATCACCCGGGTCTTATTTATCATCAATGTGTTATGTACTTTAATCTGTATTGATTGGTGTTTTAATTTAACTTGGTGCGATTTTTATGTTATGTATTTTTGATTCATTAAAACAAGCTCTCGATTCTCGGTTCTAGCCAAACAA